>JARFIW010001779.1:0-126482 GCA_036346225.1 Platerodrilus igneus | reverse complement strand
CTTTTTTGGTTTTAATTTTAAAAATTATAAAAACATTGCGATTCATCTGAAAGTTATTACGTATATGAATGAGGCGTTAAAGGAAAAATTTAGCATTGACTGTGATGATTAAATAAATGTTGCCGCACTATGCGCTACACTGTTAACTGTTAAACAATTTAAAAGTAATTTTTATGCTCCTTGTCGTAAGTATTATGTACTTATTTGTTTACGCAGCTCTGTTATTTTACTGGCTGGTATTTAAATATTACAGCAACCGGGTACCTATGCGCTCGTCAGTGTCAGGAGCATATACTGCTAGCATCTGGTCAAAACCAAGTCGCCGGATCAATACCGGGTCAATACCGAGTCACCGGGTTATTGGGTCACCGGGACAATGCCGGGTCACATGTTTGACCCGGTAATCTGGCAAAAAATGTGACCCGAAGTGATCCGATTCAACACTTTTAGCACTACAAACAGCACAGAACAACTGATTTCTTCTTGACAAAGATCCAGCACGTTTTTTCGCAACGTTAGCAAGTTATACAGAATACGCAGACTTTCATGAAATAAAAATATAATGTTTAGTGTTGATTATCCAATAATATTTAAGTTATTGTGCTAACAATGTCTTATTGTATAAGTAACGTACATTAAACTTTCATTAATAATATATACTTTTCATTTAAACAAATTTCCCTAACCAGGTATTGTACCACATAATCATGTAATGTTTCTAAACGTTAATGCAACAATGATGGTTACTGTCCCTTTTATTATCACACCAATGTCCGCAATTATTATATACATAAAAAATTATTGCCGTAGCAATGAAATAATCTGTAAAATAATAAAACGAAATCATTAAGATGAAAGCCACATTTGTATGTTTATAGCATAAGAATTATTAAATTAATAAATAATTCATTTATTTAACAAACTTTTGGTAAATAAACGGTTATTATTAATTACAAGCATTACTTTTTCTGTATAATTATAAATACGTCTGCTTGCTAGCAGTTCATTGTTCCTTATTCTCCGTCTTTGTTACAAAGTAATCGTCTCTTATTCTATACCTAGTGAAACGATAAATTTATAGCCCTACGCTTAAAGGAACTAGTGTAATCCTTTTTTTTAAGATGGAATAAGGTTCTTAACTAAGGTGGACCAAGCATGACCGTGGTATAGCTCGGTCATAAACTTTGAAGAGAGCACAAAAGTGATCGTTGACCTGTTGTCAACACGATTCTAACAACTATAAAAAAAAAGGGGGAAAGGAAAGGGCGCCACTACATCTAATAACGCAACTAGATGAAACTACAGACAAGACGAGATATAGAAACCTTAATGTAATAACTAGCTCAAACGTACCCTAAAATTCACGACTACTGTTCACAAATCAAGAGACCACATCTAAAAAAAAATTACAGTAAGCACATACATTAAAATCACTGTTTGTGATCCAAAAATAATATAATAATCATAAAAATATGTTCAACTTCATCATTTTGTTTTCAACCTTACTAAAGGTCAGTTTGACGCAGCTATAACTTCTTTTCTATTCTGTGCCAATCTGAAGAGTTCTACACTCCCTTCACAACCTAAATTTTTAATAATTTGACTAATATAGCTTGGTCTAGGTCTTCCTATACCCCTCTATTTTTTTCTTATCTAGATGACTCTACATAGAAATTAGCAACCTGATAGTTGTTAAAGAACTCCAACATGTTTACATGATTCACATTTATAAAAAATCAAATATTACCTGGTTATCCCCTTAAAAAGGGGGGAGGACGGTATTTATCGACGCGTAATTTCAATTCTTGAAGCGAGCGACATAAATCTTTAAAGTGAGGTAAAGAAGAAATGTGTTGTAACGCTAAACGTTCGGAGAAATATGGGTTTAAATTCCTGAAAAGTTAATCTATGATTTCGGGTTCGAGAGGTTTTTTTATCTAATCTGCTATATAAAGCTTCCATTGAGGTAATAAAAGAGATTACGTTTTTGTTAGGTCTCTGGGTTTGGTTTCTTATTTCATTTCAGAGATCGGTGATATAGCCATGGGGTAAGAAATCGCGTTTTAAGCACGTAACTAATTCTTCCCAAGTAGAAATCTGGTTTCGTATATTTCTATGCCAAATTAAGGCAGAACCGAAAAATAATTCGCCCGCTAAGACAAATAAATTTTGGTCTGTACAGTTACGAGAAATTTTAAAGTCATTTACTCTATCTAGGAATGATATTAACGAGGTTTAGGAATCGAAGCCCTGAAAAGTTAAACCCCATTTATACACAGGTATCGATTTCCCAGACGATGTATAAGGTTGGGATATTGTTAAATTAGAAAAAACAGTAGGTACATTTATATCTAATTCTAGGTTAAGTTTTTCTAAGACGATTCCTTCGGGTAAGAGAACATGAGATAGGAAGGTTTGTTTGCTTTCGTTAGCTTGTTTCTCGTTAAATAAGGATAATAAGTCTATTCACTGTTTCAAGTGCGTTATACGCGACGCAATGCGTTTAAGCTCAGTTTCGGTAGGTTCGGGATCAATCCTATGAAGTATATTACTAATATCCTCAAGAGATTGTTTAATTTCAAAGATATTTTGAGGTTAATTAGACACTACACGAGAAATTGAATAACCTTTAGCTTCTTGAGCTAATACAGCTTCTAGCTGCAATCGTCTATCATTTTGGTTGGTTGCCGCTTGAATACTCCGCGACTGCAACCCATAGATCATTTCAAACGGTTTAAAATGCACAGGATTCATTGTACTATAGTGTTTAAGAAAGCAGATATAGCGAAATCAAGTTTACTATAGTGTTTTAAAAGGTATAGATATACTAAGATAAAATTTCAGTTAATTACGTTAGCTGTATTTAGGGACCAAATTTTCTTTAAGAAAAATCAGTAACCTATAGTTGATTGTATAGATTATAAGGAAACGGTATAAAACTAGGACAAACAAATATAATATAGGAGTTATCCTAAACACGCTTTTAATTAGTTAAACAAAATTTGTTAAACCGTGTATATAATCAAATTTAATGTAATATCAAAAAAATTTTCATACGAGATAACGAACAACAATGAAGTTAATTAATTATATATAAAGTTACTTACGAAAAGAATTATTTAATTCCAAAGCACATGTTTTCCACTTAGAAGTGAGGTTAAGATAATTTGTTAAACACATTTCAAAGTAATATATATATATATATATATATATATATATATATATATATATTGATATGATAACGTCGAACTCGGTGTTATAAATTTTTTACTTAACGCCACCGCTCTGTGTTCTCACTTCAAATTTTCCTAATTTTATTATTACGCCACGGCTAGCGTTTTTTAATCCACACAGAGTACACAACGTTACGATAATCAATTTTCTTCTCCACCTCTTTATGATTACCTATTTGTTTGAATTAATAAAACAAAGTCAATTAATTTCATATAATGAAAACAAATATTATTTACAATTTTTGAAATTCTTTAAATACACCCTTCAATCAATCAATATCATATGTATCATTTATCCCAAAATTTATATTCTTTGAATTTAATCTAGTCACCAAAAACTACCTCTTTACCAAAGAAACCTGGAACGTTCTAGACTTCTCTATAATATATTACGTAAGTTTAACGTATGTAATGTTTGTTGTTGACTTCATTACAAGTTTTATATAAATTGAATAAATTCAGTATTAAAATTTAAATAGAAAAATATCTTAAAATTAAATAGATCTGACCTGCGATATGTTGTTCGTGTTGTGGATCAACACCCCTTTGTTGTACTCATTCGTCTACCGATGCTCTGCTTAGTTGAACCAATATTTGAGTATAGTTACCCCTTGTTTTCCAAAAATTACTTCGTGCTTCTTTATTTTATCTGCCTTGAATCTCTTCCCTTCAATGCTTTTGACGCAAATCAAAATTGTACCAGAATTGCACCAAAATATAATTGTCGACGCTGATTTGAAATATTATATCGCCCCAGATTTGAATTATTCTTGTCGACACATACTTGAAATGTTATTATCGGCGCAACTTGAATTATTATCGACGCAACTTGAAACCCTATTATTATAAATGTTTAGTTTAAATAAATTACCCAAATTGTACTCACGTTTTCTATAAAAACAGCAAAAAGCTCTTTGTAATTGTTGTACTATTATCACTGTAACATTCACTTGATATTCTATTATACTTTATTTAAATTACGCGTAACTTTCAGATTAACAGTGATGCAACTTTGGCGTGCATGAGTTGTAAACTGCCTTGTGTTATCATTGTTCTTTGTTATATAGGCTCTCCCCACTTACATGTGGGCTGGATTTTCAAGCAGTTCTGCATATTATCTCAACCAACCAGGCCCTGTCTTCAATATTCTCTGCATTTTCAAGTGGTTTCTGATGTAATTTATTCGGTTTTTCGTGTAATGTTTATTTGCTATTGATACATTGTTATCTTTGCCAGACGTTCAATTTTAAATCTGTTGTTTTGTATAGATATCGCTTTTTAGATAATTGAACAAAATAAATGATGTAACTTTAATGCTGTTTTCGTTTATGTATTTTTATGCGTCTTTGAAACTGCGTTTTCTTATCCAAAATATTTATTGTTTCAGCGTAATTGCATAAAGCTTTGTTAGGTTTTATCTTTTATCTTCGGCGTCTTTATTTTATAAATTGTAGAACATTTTTCAATTACATGTACGATCATTTCCCTGAATGGGTGTTCTATTGTTGAAAGGTATGCTCACTGGCATTACTTAGAATTAATAACGGTCTATATACATAGTGTTAAATGCTTGCTATTTATATAATGTATGAATTACCTATTTTTCTGCTAAATAAATGTAGTTTTCAGATTCCTATTGCTATTTATTATTACTACACGACCCTTGCTACTCAATACATCCCTAAACAACCCCTTATCACAGCATTATATATATATATATATATATATATATATATATTTGTTTCATCCCCAAGTACGTTAAGTAATTATTTAAGAAAATTAAAGTATAAATACACTGTTTTTATAAAGGAAAAAATGCCAATTAATTATGTTTAAAATAACATATATAAAAGGTAAACAATCACTATTCCAATATGGCCGACTTAATCATTTAGATTGACATTTTAAGCTGCATTAAAGGACGGCAACATAAGATAAAAGTTACCAAATGCAATGTTGCCAAATTGTATTTTTTCTCCCCAAAAGACACATCATAAGTTAAAAAATTACTTTTTATTATATTGCTTGAACGAAGAACCTAGTTTTCTGCAAATATATTCAAAACTAACATCTTATAAGATAAATCAGAGGTAAAGACGAATTTTCAACACACGTGATAGGTGTCACTGTTAAATTACCGGTGTACGTATTCAGCGCCACTGCTACAGTTGGCAACACTGATACGATCCACGTTTCACAATATTGCACAATAATGACATAATTACGTCAAATTGTATCACATACCAAACACGTTTACAATGATACAATTTGCACTCAAAAATGCAAATAAAGCGAAGTACTCACTTAAAACGTGCCATGCAGTTAATCTCAGGGCATCTCCTGGTTGTTTCCGGGTAGGTTACGTCACGCCATTGTTGATCCAAATTTATTCGTCTTTCCTCTTTCGTCGTTTGTAGCGGTACGATAGGACCAACCAGGTAAGAAACTATACGCCAAGATAAGCAGGAACCTACACCCTAAAAAAGAGAAAAGGCAAAAAATGCGACACTGGTATACGTTACCGTACGACGTCTCGTGGCTAATAATCCTGTCGTATCGTAAACCGCGCACTTTCCCATCACTTCGCGCCTGCGCATTCTTTTGAGCCGACGCAACTGTCCGAAATTACGGAAATGAACAAGCCCGTTCTAAAATAGTGGCGGGAATTTAGTCACATATTTAAAAATGTACAATGCCAATTTTGGCATGTAACATTTCTTTTCTGAGTTAATTCTCATACTATAGTTACTCTGTAGTATCTCGTCTAAAATATTTAAAAACTCTCTTTACTATACTCTGCTACAATGGCTATATCATCTGCAAAACGTAGCATGTCTATTTTCTGTCCCTGTACACTAATACCTATCTCTTTTTTCTCTCTAGCTACGCATTAAAAATCAAAGGAGTTAGTATAGAGCCCTGTCTAATTCCATTTCTGATCTTAGCTTCCTTTTATATTTCATCAAATCTAATTACTACACTTTGGTTTTATATAGACTGTAAATAATTTTTCTCCATTTCGAATGGACCTGCACCTTGCCGAAGTTCTAGATTACTAGAACAGGTGAAATGGCTAGCGTGTTCTAATGAGCTAAAGAGCCAAACTACAGGTCCAACCATAGTAGCAGGGTCGTTAGTGAGGAACCAGACTAAGACAGGTCCCCGAAAGAGGGCAGCGGCTCTTTCGGTACTTAGATTGGCAGAGACCATAGGGGTCGGTATGACAGTCTAAGACACACTACCGCAATGTGGAAGGCAACGGGAAACCACCACATTACCTCCCAAATACACAGCGTACCTAAATTATAATAAAATGATGGCATTCTCTGGGGTAAAAGATTCCGGAGTTAAAATAGTCCCCCATTCGGATCTCCAGGAGGGGACTACTTCGGAGGATGCGACCGGAAAGTTAAGAATAAGAGTTGGGAACATTTTGCGAGTCGGAGCGTGTAATGTTAGAACTATGGAGCAAGTGGGTAAGCTAGAGAACCTAAAAATCGAAATGAATAGGTTATCATTAGACATAGTAGGGATCAGCGAAGTTCGGTGGCCAGAGGCGGGGGATTTTTGGAGTGGAGACTTCAGGGTAATTCATACAGGAGCCGAGGAAGGAAATTTGGGTGTGGGGATAGTTATGCGGAAAAAGATAGGATACTGTGTAGAAAATTACTTACAAAAGAATGAAAGAGTACTCATGGTTAGATTAGAATCTAAACCGGTAAACACTGTAATAATACAAGTATACATGCCCACCTCTAGCTACAGTGACGAAGAGGCAGAAGCGATCTGCAAAGATATCGAAGACATATTAAGACACGTAAAAGGACATGAAAATTTAATAATTACGGGGATTTTAATGCAGTGGTAGGTGAGGGTAGGGAAGGAGCGATAGTAGGTTTATTTGGTTTAGGCACTAGAAACGACAGAGGAAATAGGCTGGTAGAATTTTGCGACAAGAACAATTTAATCATTACAAACACATTATTTCAACATCATGCTAGAAGACAATATACGTGGAAGATGCCAGGAGATATAGGAAGATATCAAATAGATTACATTCTTGTTAGACAACGTTTTAGGAATCAAGTAAAAGACTGTAGAAGCTACCCAGAAGCAGATATAGACACTGACCACAACATAGTAATTATGAAGGCCGCGCTTAAATTTAAAAATTTGAAAAAAAGAAACGGAAAAAGGCACTTGTACCTACAGAAACTAAAAGAGAAAGATATTCAAGAAAGATTCGAAAAAAGGTCAAATGAATTGCTCAAAGATATCGGGAAAATATCTGATACTAAGGAAGTAGAAACAGAATGGAATAACATTAAATCCAGCCTCGACATGGCGGCCAGAGATATTCTGGGGTATACACAAAAAGTAAATAAGAAACCATGGATAACAAAGGATATCCTGAATTTAATAGAAGAAAGACGAAAATACAAAAATAAATCAGACGAAACAGGAAAACAGAGATACAAAGCCATAAAATGGGAAATTATTCAAAAATGCAGGAAAGCTAAAGAACAATGGATTGATGAAAAGTGCAAAGAGGTACAAACTAAGATGAAAGTAGGAAAGACAGATGAAGCATACAAACTAATTAGAACCAATTTTAGGGATATAGAAACGTATAGCAAAAATATAAGGGACGCGGGAGGAAATGTCATTATAGAAAATGTAGAGAAAGTGTGTAGATGGCAAGAATATATAGGGAATTTATATGCAGGAGAAGGACTAACTGCATTACTGCATTAGCAAAGGAATCACATATTGAAAATGATGACTTGGGATATCCTATACTTAGAGATGAATTTGAATTAGCATTAAAGGGTCTGAAAAATGGTAAGGCGCCGGGTACAGATAAGGTGCAAGCGGAGACTTTAAAAGCCGCTGGTCAAGCAGTAACAGAACGTCACTTCCAACTTGTAAGCTATATTTATGAAATAGGCGAGATACCTAAAGATTTCAAACATAACATCGTAGTAACTATACCAAAAAAGAAAGGCGCAGATAGATGTGAAAATTTTCGAATAATAAGTTTGAAAGCACACGTATCAAAAATATTAACTAGAATTGTACAAAGACGAATGGAAAAACGGGCTGAAGAAATACTAGGAGAAGACCAATTTGGGTTTAGGCGAAACAGGGGAACACGGGAGGCTATCTTAGCTCTGAGGGTGATAATGGAGAAAACAATAGAAAAAGGGGAAAGCGTGTATATAGAGTTTGTAGATCTGGAAAAAACCATTTGACAATGTAAAATGGAAAAAATATTTGAAATACTCAAAAAGATTGGAATGAGTTATAGGGATAGACGGATAGTACATAGCTTATACAAAGAGCAAACAGGAGTAATAGAATTAGAGCAGGAACGTAGAGAAGTAAACATCAGGAAAGGGGTGAGACAGGAATGTTCCCTATCCCCACTAATTTTTAACTTGTACATTGAAGAGGCAATGAATACTGTCAAATGCAGGAAGACATTTGGAATTACTATGCAGAGACAAAAAATTGGCATGCTTAGATTTGCAGATGATATAGCGGTATTAGCATCTAGCAAGGAAGAGTTAGAAGCTGCTCTCAATGAAATGGAAACAGTTCTAACAGAGAGATACGGTATGAAAATTAACAAAACTAAAACTAAAGTACTAGTATGCAAAGGAGGGAAAAATAAATCAAAAACAAGAATACAAATATGTAACAAGAACTTACACGAGGTTAAGGATTTCTGCTACCTAGGAAGCCAAATAACGCAAGATGGGAAAAGCACAAAAGATATAAAACAAAGATTAGCACAAGGTCGTGCTACATTTAACAAAAAGCAACTATTGTGCTCAAAGACCACAAACATAGAAACAAGGAAAAGATTGC
Organism: Platerodrilus igneus; assembly: GCA_036346225.1. Classification (NCBI taxonomy): domain Eukaryota; kingdom Metazoa; phylum Arthropoda; class Insecta; order Coleoptera; family Lycidae; genus Platerodrilus; species Platerodrilus igneus. The sequence goes on along the minus strand of JARFIW010001779.1, from coordinate 117,378 downwards.
TTAAAACGTATGTGTGGAGCACAGCACTGTATGGCTGTGAAGCCTGGACAGTGGGAGTAGCGGACAAGAAAAAGGTAGAAGCCTTTGAAATGTGGTGCTACAGACGTATGATGAAGATATCATGGACAGAAAAAGTTAAGAACGAAGAGGTACTAAAAATGGTAGGGGAAGAAAGAAATATGTGGAAAACGGTAAAAATAGAAGAGATAGGATGATAGGTCACATACTACGGCATGAGGGAATAGTGCGGAATATACTAGAAGCAGAGCTAGGAATAAAGAGAAGAAGAGGTAGACCTAGGTTACACTACTGCACACAGATAGTGAAATATGTAGGCTGTAGGAGTTTCAGAGAAATGTGTAGGCTAGCTCAGAAGAGAATTCAGTGGAGGTACGCATCCAACCAGTTCCAAGATGGATAAATTAATGACGAAGAAAGTAACGGCACTTAAACATGATATTTATTATAAGCAACTACAAGCATTGGAAGGGCAATAGTCTCGAATAATGGTAATTGCGTGAAAGCATTTACTGGAAAACTATTATTTCGGCAAATGGCTAAGTGTTGGGGGGATCTTGGCAGTCACAGGTTGCTTAACGCTCTTCAATAAATCTCAGTGAAAAAGGGCATAATATTAGAAAACAATAGAAGAAACAAGATATTTATTATAAGCCACTACAAGCATTGGATAGGCAATATTCTCGAATTATGGTAATTGCGTGAAAGCATTTATTGGAAAACTATTATTTCGGCAAATGTCTAAGTGTTGGGGGATCTTGGCAGCCACAGGTTGCTTAACCCCCTTCAATAAATATCAGTGAAATAGGGCATAATATTAGAAAACAATATAAGGGGAACCGAGCTGTTTTGCTGTGTGAGAATTTCAGGGAACTATGTAGGTTAGTTTAGAAAAGAAATAAGTGCAGGTACATGTCCAACCAGTTTTGAGACGAAAAACCCAATGACGAAAAAATAAGTGCAGATAAATCTTATGATTAGTATAAACAACTAGTTGTTTGTTGTGAAATATCTGCAACTAAGGTTGACTTTGCGAAAAGATATATTGGAAAAAATATTAAATCAGTAAATGTTCAAGTGTTGGGGGAACTTGGCAGCCACAGGCTGCTTACCCCCCTTCGCAACCACAGAATGTCAGAGAAATAGGGTATATAGTTGTCAAACAATAGAAGGTGACCGAACTGCAACTAGCAAGAAAGAACGGCGCCTATGATGAAAGACAACAAACATAGAACAAAAAGTTGTTGAAAGCGTATGTGTGGAGCACAGCACAGACAGTATGCCTACGAAATACGAGCAGTCTGAAAAGCAGACAGAAGAACAGTAGCGGCCTTTGAAATGCCGTGCTTCAGATGTTTGAGGATGGACAGACAAAGGTAATAACAAATAGGTTATAGAAACAGTAAGGGAACAAGGATATTTTTGGGAAAAAAATATGAGAAATAGAAGGGCAGAATACGTTCTAAGGCATTTTTGGGGAATAGTATGGGATATATGACAAGCAGAGATAGGAAAAAAGAGGTGGATGTAGACCTAGATCAGATAGTGATCGATGCAGACTGCAAATTTCAGGGAAATCTGTATGTTAGTTCAGAATAGGAAACAATGATGGTACGCGTCTAACCAGTTTCAGGACTGAAGACCCACTGATGATGAAATAATTTTTCTATCTCTATGGGAGATTTTTATTTTTTGCAAAATCCTGAACATAACAAATCCAATTAACCCTATCAAGTGCTTTTTCTAAATCTTCAAACGCAAAATGAGTCTTTTTATTTGTTTGTTACTTTTTTTCGATAATTACCTTAATCTTTGGTATCGGTTGTCTAGTCCCTCTGTCTTTACGAAAACCATATTGGTGTTTCCCTAAATAATTCTCAGTCAACGCTTCTACTCTATTTTTAATTGTATTATTGTTAGTATTTTGGAAGCGTGAGAAATTAAACTAACCGTTCTAAAATTTTCACACCTATCAGCTCCTGACTTTTTTGGGATTGGGATAATAATATTTTTTTCGAAATCTATCGCGACCTCACCTGTGTCATATATTACTTTTACTAGTTCATATAATCTGTCTAAAGTTTTCTGACTTGCATATCTTATTAATTCTGCGGGTATATCGTCTATCTCCTACACTTTATTTAGTTTCAGGTCCTTAACAGCTTTATCAAATTCCTTTCTTAACATTGAGAACTTTATTTCTACATCCTCTTCTTGGTTGTTCCCTAACTCATCCATATCGTCGCCCTTATATGAATCTTCTAAATATCTTTTCCATCTATCTGATACCTCAACATTATTTATTAGAAGCTCATTATTCTCATCTTTAATACCATTATATTTTTTCCTATCTTCCCCGAATAACTTTTTAACTCCCCTGTAAGCCCTGTCTGTCTTGCCTACTCTCAAATTATCTTGTATTCCCTTACAATTCTCCTCCATCCATTTATTTCTAGATTTTCTACACTCACTTATTTCTAACTCTATTATATTTTTGCTTACTTTCACTATCCAATTCTCTGAAAGATTTAAGCTTTCTTCTATTCTCTATTAAATCTAATATCTCTTTTGTTACCCAGGGTTTTCTTGTTTCTACTTTTTTCTTACCTATAGTCTGTGTTGCTGTATCATGTGCAGCCCTTTTCATTTCCTTCCATCTATTTTCTACGTTCCCTCTTATAGCTGTCTCTTTGATCGTATTATCTAATACTTGTTTATATTCCTCTTTTACCTCACTATCATTAAACTTACCTAGATCCCATTCCTCTCTTTTAACCTTTCTCAATTTTTTGAATTTTATCTTACACTTCATTTTAACTAAGGTATGATAGCTATCTATGTCAACCCCTGGATAACTACAACAGTTTTTAACTTGGTTTTTAAATCTTTGTTTAACTAAAATATAATCTATTCGATATCTAGCCCTATCAGCTGGTGCTTTCCAGGTTTATGTTCTTTAACATGTTATGCGAATAGGGTATTTACAGTTACTAATCTATGTTCCTGGCAAAACTCAACTAATGTTTCTCTTGTATAATTTCGTCTACCATACCCAAATTTTCCTACCATTTTTCCCTCACTACTTTCTCTCACTGACGCATTAAAATCGCCCATAACTATTAAATTCTCATCTCCCTTTACTTTTCTCACTATATATTTATATCCTCGTATACTTTTTGTACTTTATCATTCTTGTATTGAGTTGTTGGCATGTAAACCTGTACTAAAACAGTGTCTGTGGGTTTCATGCTTAATCTAACCATAATTATTCTATCAGTAAATTGTAAATACTCTTTAACTTTAGGTCCTAATCTTTTACCAAACACTATTTTTACCCCTGCCTATCCATTAGTTGAAGAAGTTATAATTATTCTATAATTATCTTTCCAAAAGTCATTACTATCTAGCCATCTCATCTCATAAATACCTAAAATGTCTATCTTTCCTTTTCTCATTTCGAATAATAAATTCGTTAACTTATCTACTCTAAGTAATGACCTTACATTCCACATCCCTATCACTAAATCGAACCGTTGTTTCAAATTCTTACAATGACGAGCCCCAAGTACCCCCATCCGAAGATCGGATTGAGGGGGTATTTTACATCCGGACAAGAATTTTACTTGTGAGCTCTCCATCATACATAGTTCGTGTTTTAGGCCACGCATACCTGGGAAATATTGTGCTAGGTTTCCATATCTTTCCACAACGCAGTTTTTAAAGATTTTAGCAAAAATCTGTAGCTGTCACGGCCAACTCCTAACAACATTGTAAATTATCGAGGATCGCTTGGGACCAATCGACTCTCCTCTAATATCTTTTAGTCAGCAAGGCTGCTGCCCCTTGCTGCGCCTTTTAATCGCCTTTTATGATATGCAGGCTTACTGTAGTAATTTTCTTTGTCCCCTACTATAGGGATAAAAAATATGTTACAGTTTCATAACTATAGAATAAGCAAAGATAATAAATTGATTTCAATAAGATATTTCTAATTATTCAATTATTCAAACAAATATTTTTATTTAAGTAGTTATAGAAATGCATCATGACATTCAACTATAACGTAAGGAAATGATTACATTTCATAAGTTTTCTTAAGTAAGTTAATTTAACAAATGACATTTTGAACTAAAGGACTTACCAGATCTGCTTTACAAAACATACAAGTTTAAAATAAAATTATACAGTTCTATAGATTTGTTTATTTTAATCTAGGTTAAAATAATGGCTTTCAACTTTTCGGCCCTTTCCCCTTTTTTAAAATTAAAATAAATTATTTCAAGTAGAAATACGCAAATCGAACATAACAATGCCCAACCACAAAAAATTAATAGAGCATGTAGATGGCTAACATTAAATGTTTCATGTTCTGTACTCTGAGGTATATTGAGAAATGGAGTATGCTTCTTTATTACGTACTGTAGAAACCCACTCTCATTCATGCGACTTAGAACAGCATTAAATAAGTCAAACAGGAAGTGTCCTTTTATGAATGCGAATGATGCATCAATTGGATAGTAACCGGATTTTCTTAAAATGTGCACAGAAGAAATTTCTCTTGGAAACAAAGGTAAAGAATTGCGTTGAATTGCAAATGCACAATTGCGATAAGTAGCTACAAGTGATAACAATCTGGAAACGTTGTATTCTTCAAAGTAAACAACCTTCAATGGTGTTTCTTCTATTTCCTTATGTCTTAATTTTGCATATGTTGTCGTGTAGACTGTAAGACCACTTCGTTCAAGATCTTCAACAGAGGTGATTCCACGCTCAAAACCAACCTTCGTTAAAACACTAACATATTTGGCTTGAAATAAAATTCCAAGCTCTGTACATAAAAATAAGTACAGTATTAAAAAATACCGTAACGAAGTTGATTTTAAAAGTGTATTAGGAGAAAACGAAAACAGCAAACACACGGTTAATAAAAAACACTTTGAGGGTTCGTTCAGTTTATTTTTTTCATTTGAATACCGTCCCAAAAGCCACCAGGACATACTTGCAACTATTATTATACCTCCCAAAGAAAACCAAGTAGATGCAACAAACAGCGATCTAAGGATTATAACGGGAGGAACCTTTCTGGGCTTTGGAACCACCCACACAACTTCATCATTAAGAATTGTAGAAGTGAAATCAAACTTTTCATATAAACTGATGTAGGGAAATATTTGCGGTAAAACTATAACTCTCCCGTCTATTTTCTTATTCATGACAGATGTAAAATTCTCTTTAAATAAGTATCTTACTTTGGTGCGAAGTTGAATGACTGCTATTTCTAAAATATCTACCATTTTTGATAAAGCTGGTGTCACTTCAGGGTTTCTGCTTTTCAGCTCAGATACTAAATCAATTCTGCATCCTAGAAAATCTCGTGGAGGTTGAAAGAAAAATTTCGATTCTATTGGAGCTTTACATGTTTGTACGTTAGCGATTTGATATCGTTTTAAACATTTGCTTCCACTAATAACTGGTTTGTACAGTATTGGAGCAGAATACTGCTGTTTAACAATTAAAAGTGCTTTTACAATATATGTTTGCCATAAAAGTTGGATATAATCTTCTAAAACGTTTGTATCTGTTAATACAACCAAAAATTTCCCTCTCGATAAATTTCGGAATTTTCCAGGCGTAGCCTTTATAGTATCCAGTGATTGATTTAGGAAACTTGTACTATTTGCATAAATAACAAAATTCTCGTTGTTTATGTGTCTTGGTTTCATAAGTTTTGAAATACAAACTATTGCAACAGGATTTCTATAAAGTTTAGGTATGTTTTCCTCGCAGTTTTCTACGATGAAGGAAATTGTTTCATGACCCAAAAATAATTTTGTGATTAAGTTATATAAACATCGTGGCAAATTGTCTTCATGATCGAGAAATTTGTGTTTATGGGTTAAATTACTATCAATAAGGCACGACATTCCTATTATAATAATAATTCTAATTATGAATACCTTTATATTCATAATCAAATAATTATAAGGGTTCTAACCAAATACACAACTGTTCTCTGAATGTTTAGTAACGGTGATAATATAATTCATCACATTTTGTCGATACGTAAGGAACTTTTCACAATTTAACAAGTTTGCTATAGCTTAATTTAGTAAGTGCTACATTATTATGTTATTTTCCTACACTGTCCACAATTCATTACACTAATTGACATACAGTACAAGTTACATTAATACTATAATTTTGTACAATTTATCACATATAAGTCTATTTTAATAGTTTTTAAAACTTTCTAGTATATATATATATATATATTAATATATATATATATATATATATATATATATATATATATATTGCTATGTAGCTTTCTCCCTACGTTGCTACGTCATATAAAAATTTACATGATAACGCTGTACTCGCTGTAATAAAGTTCCACTGAACGCCACCGCTCTGTGTTTCTCTCAAATTACTCTTTTACCTTTATTATGCCACGGCTAGTCCTTTTTAATCTACACAGCGTGCACAACGTTACGATGATCAATTTTCTTTCACCCCTTTTATGATTACCTGTTTGAATTGATAAAACTAAGTCAATCAACATTCATATAATAAAAGGAAATAATATTTATAATTTTTGAAATTCTTTAAATACACCCTTCAATCGATTAATATCATATGGATTGTTTATCCCAAAATTTATATTCTTTTAGTTTAAAATAAAGTCGCCAAAAACTACACCTTTACAAAAAAGTCTGGAACGTTCGAGACCTCTTTATAATTTATTACGTAAGTTTAAACGCATGCAATGTTCATGTTGACTCTTTACAAGTTTTGGATAAATTGAATAAATTTAGTATCAAAATTCAAATTGAAAATTTGAAAATTCGAATTGAAAAGACTCCTTAAAATTAAGTAGATCTGACCTTTGATCTTCTGATATGTTGTTTCGTGTTGTGGATCAACACCCCCTTACTGTCTTCAATCGAATACCAATGCTCTGCTTTGTTGAACCAATCTTTCAGTACAGTTACCCCTTGTTTTCCAAAAATCACCTCCTGCTTTTATTCTATATTTCTCTGCATACGCCTTAACTTCTTCCCTTAAATATCTCCTGAATTCGTGGGTTACTTAGTATTATGAATTATCCCAGAATTGTACCAGAATTAAAATTAGAATTGTTTTCGACGCAGATTAGAATTCAACCAGAAATAGTCCAGAAGCCCTATTTTCATTATAAATATTTAATTTAAATTAATTAACTAATTTCTACTTACGTTTTCTGAAAAAAACGGTAAAAACTTTTCATATATTCTTAACACAATATTTATACGGCACTATTTTCACTATATTATAAGTTTTATTTATCTGACGCGTAGATTTCTGGTTAAAAGTGATATGGATTCAACCTGCTTCAAGTGGAAACTGAGCTGTCTTATCACCCGTGGGTGTTAAATAGCTTTTTCCCACTACCTTTGGATTGGGTTTCCAAGCAGTGTTGCAGATTGTTGCGACCAACCAGGTTTGTTTTCAAGCTGATTTCTGATGAAACTCTTTCAGATTTCCGTGTCATGGTGTTTATTTGCAATCTTTAATTGCCTTATTATTTGTTATGGTGGCAAGACTTTTACCTTACGTCTGTGTTTTGTATAGATAACGCTTTTAGATAATTGTACAAAATAAATGATGTAACTCTAGTGCTATTTTTGTTTATGTATTTATTTAGATTGATCTTTGAAATTGCGTTTTTTTTATCAAAGCGCATATTGTTCCTTCTTTGTCACAAGCGTAATTAAATGAAAATTTATTAGGTTTTGTCTTATCTTCTGCGTCTTTATTTTACAAACTTGTTAAACCTTCTCAACGTAGTTTTAATTACATGTACGATTATTTCTCTGCTGAATACGCGTTCTATTATTGAAAGATGTGCTTGCTGGCATTGTTTAAAGTTAATTGCGGTCTATATACAGGGTGTTAAATGCTTGCTATTTACATAATGTACGAATTACTTATTTTTCTGCTAAATAAATGCAGTTTTCTGATTTCCATTGCTATTTATAGTTACTACACGACCCTTACTACTCAATACACCCCTAGACAACCCCTTATCACAGCTATATATATATATTGATATGATAACGCCGTACTCGGTGTTGTGACGTTTTTACTTAACTGCAGCGCTCTGTGTTCGTACTTCAAATTTTACTAATTTTATTATTATGCTACGGCTAGCCCTTTTTAATTTAATCTACACAGAGTGCACAACGTTACGATGATCTATTTTCTCTTCTCCACCCCTTTATGATTATTTGTTTGAATTGATAAAACAAAGTCAATTAATTTCATATAATGAAAAGGAATATTATTTACAATTTTTGAAATTCTTTAAATACACTCCTTAATCAATCTATATCGTATGTATCATTTATCCCAAAATCTATATACTTTTAATTCAACCTAAAGTCACCAAAAACTACCTCTTTACCAAAGAAACCTGGAACGTTCCAGACTTCTCTATAATATATTACGTAAGTTTAACGTATGCAATGTTTGTTCTTGACTTCATTACAAGTTTTATATAAATTGAATAAATTCAGTATTAAAATTTGAATAGAAAAATATCTTAAAATTAAATAGATCTGACCTGCGATATGTTGTTCGTGTTGTGGATTAACACCCCTTTGTTGTTCTCATTCGTCTACCAATGCTCTGCTTAGTTGATCCAGTTTTCCAAAAATTACTTCGTGCTTCTTTATTTTATATGCCTTGAATCTCTTCCCTTCAATGCTTTCGACGCAAATCAAAATTGTACCAGAATTGTACCAAAATATATTTGTCGACGCTGATTTGAATTGTTCACAGACTTGAATTATTATTGTCGACACATACTTGAAATATTCTTATCGACGCAACTTGAAATATTGCTACTTGAAATGTTACATCGACGCAACTTGAATTATTCAGAAATACACCACACCTTCAGGCCTCTACTTGTACCTCCTAGTGGTCGTAACGTGAGCAACTTTCTGCTGGCTTACAAGGTAACCCTTTTGGAAAGAGAAGTTTTAGCTTGTATTGAAAAACGTTAGGCACACCTGAAGGACTGGGAAGCAGAGAAGCTAAACATGCCAACACTGAACAGTAAGGTTTCGTTACCGTTAGTAGGAAAAATTACAACAGCACGGTTGTGATCTAGGCTGGTAACCTGGTTTAACCTAATTAAGACTTACTAAAAAAACCTTTGCGAAAGCATAGGACCGTCAAAATTATAGTGAACGACGGAAAATATCTGGCCTATTAAGTAATGAACGCATGAATCGGGAATGGAGATTGGATACTTTGAATGTTAGGGAAATGTACGGTCAAAAGTATGAAACCATAAATGAAATGAAAGAAAAACACATAGATGCGCTGTGTGTGACTGAAACGAAGCGAAAAGAAAAGATTTTGTTGAATTAGATGACGATATGTTGGATTTGTGGTCTGAAATAGAGAGCAATGAGTTCTAAGGAAAAGATGTTAATTTTATTTTGAATGTGCTAGCAAAAGTGTACATGAAACAATATGAATTGGTATCTGCTGGCATCTTGTGTGTTAGAATAAAAGTGGTCCTCAGAAAGATTCTTTAAGTAGCATGTTATGCACCGGTGAATGACGGTAGAGATTGTGAGTAGTTTTGGCAGAAATTGGAAAATGTACTAAATAAACGCGAAAGGTATGTAGTTTTATTAGGTGAAATGAATAGTTGGGTCAGAGTACACACAGAAAATTCTGAATTTATGGTAGGTCCGTTTGGTTATCCGAAAACGAACGAAAAAGAACATAAGTTGGTGAGTATAAGCATGCAAAGAAAATTGTTTGTATCCAACACATGGTATACGCATAAGGATCGGGCCGGTAACTATTGAGGGAGGTCCATACTCCCACACCCCCCATTCGGTTTTGGTTGTCGGCAAATGTTCTGCTTTATTCGGAACTTTATCGGCAAATTTCCTGCTTTGGACGGCATTTTTTGAACATTTATTTGCGTAATCGCTTACTAATACTTGAGTATTCACGTAAAAATATATTACCTACAAATGCGCTATTAGTTTCATCGGCAAATTTTCATCACAACACTCCCTAAAATAACGTGGTTTACTTACGGTCTTGATAAAGATATACAAAAGTACACATGGAAGAAGGGAAATGCGAGAAGTGTAATTGATTTGGTTGTATTTGATGAAAGTTTAAGAGAACTAGTAAAAGACGCGATAGTAATGTGAGGATCTGAGTGTGGGACCGATCATTTTCCGGTTTTGTCCAGAATTGATCATAGCCGAAAGTGGGTGTGAAGAAGAAAGCAGAATGTAAATCAATCAAGAGTGAAAGTACAATGCTTGTTGGAAGAACAGACTCAAAGAAAGGACCCTGTCATTTTAGAGAAGAAGTTTTCGGATTGCAAGCAATAATGGTAGAATTCTCTGAAGTCTGAAGATGTGGAGAAGGCATGGAACTGTTTGAAGAATAATGTGGTGAAATGTACTTTAAAAGTATGTGGAACAACAATGATTGGTACATGTAATAAAAATTCGTGGTGGAGCGATGAGGTCAAAAAGGTCGTCAGGAAAAGAAAGTGACGTATAAGAAAATAATGACAAAAAAAGATGTTGAATTAAAGGAGCAACTTCAAGAAGTATATAAGGAAAGAAGGCGACATGCAAAAGAAATAGAGAAGTTAAGTAAAGAACAAGTGAGGGAGAGGGAGGCTGAAAAAATGCACAGTGATTTTGCAAGGAATAAAAACTTGTTTTGGAAATGATTAAGGAATACAAGAATGAGGGAAAATAAGCGTGTGAACGGCGTTGTTAACAGTAAGAATGAAATTGTCTAGGAGGAAGCGAATGTGAGAAACTGTTTAAAAAAGTATTTTAAGGCGCTATATGGTGGTGGCAAGAAGGATATAGATGACTGTGTAAATGATGAAGAAAGCAATAGTATATCGTTCGAAAGCATAGCTAATAGTATAAAGTTCAAATGCAGTGTAGATGAGGCACGGAAGGCGGTGAGAACTTTGAAGAATGGCAAAGCGACGGGTGTAGATGGACTAATAAGTGAAATGCATAAATATGAGTCCGGGTGCTAATTGAATGTTTGTGCAAACTGATAGAGATGTGTATTGAATATACAAAGGTGCCTGAAGATTGAAAAAATGCGATCATTATCCCTTTGCGCAAAGTATGCGCAAGTATGAATGCAAAAATTTTCGTGGGATGTCTGTTGAGTGTAGCCAGGAAAGTGTATGAAAAAAATGTAAACGAGAAAGTTCGCAAGAAAACGCAGTGCAAAATATGGAAAAGTATATGCTAGCCAGAAAGTAAAAGTATGCAGCATTTGTAGATCTGGAAAATACGTATGATTCTGAAGTGAACTATGAAAGACGCTACGTGAATATGGTATAAGTAAGTACTTGATAAAAATAAATCAGAGCTATGGACGAAGGTAGTAGAGCGTGTGTACGTATGAATGATAACACAGGGCAATATTTTGACCTTGTGTAAGGAATGAAAATTGATGAAACAAATTTGAGTGTGCCGTTGTATGCGGATAACGCAGTATTGTTAACCAAATCGCCACAAGAATTGCAACGAATGCTCGACAGGCAGTCGGATGTTTGAAAATATGCAATTGAAAGTGAATGTAAAATAAGACGAAAGTAAAGATTTTTTTACAGAGATGACGGAATCGATGATATTGTATTAAGGATGGACAACGACACGATAGAGAGAGTGAATAACTTCGTGTACCTCGGTAGAAAGTTTTTGAGCAATAAAAAGCTGGATGGTGAAATAGAAAAGAAGGCAACTGCTGGAAGAAAAGTGTCTAAAGGTATGTGCGCACTGAACAGTAATGAAGTATTGAAAATAAATGCAAAGTTGGCCATTTACAACAATGTGTCTGTGTCAACTGTTCTGTATGGAAGTGAAACTTGGGTTTAGCATAAGAAGCATTTTATTCGTATAAATGCTGCAGAAATGAGGTACCTAAAAAGTGTATGCGGAAAACATTGAGAGAGAAAGTTCCACACGAATGGGTCAGAGCAGAGTGTGGGGTACAAGTGACGCTTAAGCAGTTGAGTTAGCAAAGCCCGATTAGACGGTTAGGACATGTGAAAAGAACGAACGAGGATAGACCTACCAAGTGTGTATATATATATATATATATATATATATATTATACTGTTGTGATATACTCCTGTGTATGCGGGAACTGGGTCCTTTCAACAAAAAAATTCTAGTCCCACCGATTGGGCGTCATAAACTGCTGTGATCCTGTTTTCGCCTCGGCTGCTCACCTAATTTTATAAACCTCCTCATTCATAAAATTAAACAACACATTCCTACCACAAACATCAACGTTAACTCTATTTACATCAATATTCAGAATACATTAAATTTTCAAATTAAATTTCAGCATAAAATTCAGTTTTAAAAAGAATTTCAAGATTAATTTTATTATCATTTTAATGTGCATCCAGAATTAAAGTCCTTGTTGGATGCCTACTAATTAATATAACAATATAAGCAGACCGAGTCTGAGTATAAAGGGAGCATCTACCACCCCTTTACGTTAATTAACCAGGTTCGTCTAATTGAGCTCAAAGACATACCCAAATTTTCATCATATTCCCGAACATCAATACTAAATACCCCTTTCTACTTAAACAAGCAAATTTCACCTTAAAATTAAAATTTTATTGTGAGCACAATTTCACTAATGTCCATTTAAAGTAAATCAATTATAAAGTTATTCAACACACACAAAAATATCAACGTTCAACCAAAATAGTATAAATTACCTGAAGTTTACTGCACTCGTAGCTTCAAGGTACATCGTCCCTTTTGTTAATCACACCATTCCAACTGGATTATATTTACAACTTCTGATTCTCAACGCTTTTCAAATTTTCTCCATCACCATTTATTTAAAGTTGTTTCTGGGCTTTTCCGGAACTCATCTGTGTATATCTGACCCTTGTTTGTGGATCCAGACACATTTATGAACCATTTAATTATTCACCCCCGCAAAATAGCAAAGAAATTCATACTTCTTTCACCAATATACGCCAAAACTGCCTACTTGTATCTAAGTGCACTCGAGTACATTCATGTTAGCACGTAAATAACAAACTATTTTGAATCACTAAAATATACGAGCAAACTTTAAATTATTTTATCAAACTAAAATGCACTGTTTAACATCTTCAATCAAGTCGCGGATGTAAGAGAGAGCTTGTTTATATTCACCTCGGTATATATAGCAAAAAGCCTGTCTGACGGTCTGTTCCCCAAAACGGGTAATTCTAAAGAATTTCGCATGCTAGGTTCCCAGTCCGTAGTCTGTGCGTCGGTTTTTACGAATTTTGTACTCGCCAGTTGAAAATATCAGAAATTCTCACACGGCACGCAAACATGTCCGAGAAAAACTAATTAATTTTGTACAGAAATCGTTGTTTCTACCTCTGATATTTGCATCCTATTTTCAACCAATTGTGACCCTCGTGACGTTGCTTAAATCACGCCTTTTACTATATGTGTCTTTGCTTGACGCATTTTCTCTTTCCTTTTCTAACCTGTTCGTATTGGTGCAAATTGATATTCTTTATTATCGATTATATTTTAGTCCATGTGGACTATCTGGGTTAAATAACCCCGTATCGCACCTTCACGTGAATATTAAGCCCCGGTTTCTCCAAGATTCTTTGTAAACATTAATTATCTGCAAAATTTTCGCCGAATGAGCTTTTAAATAAACCCTGTTTTGTATTTCGTGCTAAAGCATCTGACCGTTTCCAATATCCTTAGAATCGACATGTTTATCTAAACAAATTAAACTGAAATTGCCTTTTAAAATACGCAGGTGTGTTCAAACATCCTACTTCTAACTAACACTTCTAGGATTTGCATTTTAGTGGGTTTTTACAAGTTTCTATAGATATTATCTGTACGTTTTGTTCAATACCGGTTACTTGAAATAGAGTTAATTAAGATAAATTTTGCACGTAATTTCTCTTTGTTTCTTTATTAGGAATAAATAAATTACACGCAGAGTTTTTTTTTTAATACTGTTTCTTTTGATATAAAGCGTCTTGTACATGATTTAAATCTCTGATTTTTACTGAAACGACCGAATTTATTTATGCTTCATGGTTTTAATAAAGCGTACTTTTTCCCAAAGCTTCTACACGGTGATTAAAATTATTTGCTGTGATTATTTAATTTTCTACCCTGGTCTAAATATGAGTAATATATATATATATATATATATATATATATATATAGAAGAATAATCCACATTTGGAATGCAAATGTAGTAGTATTAAGTATAACATCATCTAAACAATTAGGCTAGATAGCTCAATTGGTTAGAGCACTGATCCGGAAAATCAGAGGTTGCAGGTTCAAGTCCTGCTGCAGCCGTTCTTTTAGTGGTTTTCAATTACTAGTTCGATTTAAAATGGTAAATCAACTTTAAATACAAAGTTGGGTTTTCATTTCATCTTAATAACTATTAATATATATTAAGCATTCATTTGCATTCCAAATGTGGATTACTCTTCTCTATTAATAATAATATAATTACATGTTTGTATTATTCCGAACGTTGCAAAAATGGGATGATCAAGTTATTAGTACATGAATTATGTATATAACTAGATTCAATTTCCTTAAATGCAAGACGTAATTGAAAATCGTTAACAAGAGCCAAGCTTCAGTAGTATTAAGTATAACATCATCTAAACAATTAGGCTAGATAGCTCAATTGGTTAGAGCGCTGATCCGGAAAATTAGAGATTGCAGGTTCAAGTCATGCTGTAGCCGTTCTTTTAGTGGTTTTCAATTACTAGTTCGATTTGAAATGGTAATTGAACTTTAAATACAAAGTTGGGTTTTCATTTCATCTTAATAACTATTAATATATATATATATATATATATATATATATATATATAATATATATAGTTGTGGATTAAAAAGGGGTAAGTAGGTCGTTTTAAAAGCCAACGTGCATTTACACAGATACTACAAAGCAGAAATCTAGGAATTGTTATTTCCAAACGGTCGATAATTTCAAGAAACACCTGATGGTTAAATGTTACGTTCAGAGAATTTGAGGCGAACGTTAATATAGAATTCCATAGAAATTATTTTCAACCGTCAATTTGTATAAACAGCTATATTAGCAAACATCTTAAGGAGCCAGTGAAATGAACAATCGATAATATACAACAGATAGAGACAAATATAGAGCAAGCGTTGGATTGAAGGTCACGTAAGATATACACGTGGAGTTGATGAAAGACGTCGACAATATCGATTTTCTGTAACTCAAGTGGGGTTTGATAGGAGACAACAAACATGAATAGAACAGAGATGAATAGCGGTTAGGCGGAGCATTGGGACGACAGAAAATTTTGTCATTGGTTGAGAACCAACAGTTTTGGAAAAGAACGCGCACGGTGAGGTAGAAATCGAATTCTCTGTAAATAGCACGTAGAACGGGAGAAATTTTGCAGAATTTAGAAACGGTTAGGTTCAAAATTTTGAGAAGCCGCTTTGGAAAATAAGCTTTTCTAATGAAACGGGTCCGATATAAATACCGGAGCGAAAATATTAAAGCTCTCTCTTCTCTTTTACGTCCATTGAGTTCTGAATACGAGTTCAGAGCAAGTTTATAGTGAAACTTTTAGTTAGAATTTGTGTGTGTAAAGTTATATTTAACATCGCATTTGAAAGTATAAAACTGTAGTAGCGGACCTCAAGTTATTAACGTGATGCACGAGTTAGTGCGTATTTAAATAAAAGGTCCGGCTATTACGATAAAATTATTAAATGGATGCAGGATATATGGGGTAAGCAGACATGGACATCAATTTTGTATGCGTGCAATATATAGTATGAAATGGTACTGTGAGACGAAGCGAATATCTTGCGTGGTAGCGGAGATATCAGATAGTAGAGATCTGGGGTTTCTGAAATCAGAGCAGTAGATGGAAACAACGCCGAGGGGTTCCTGGTAGCCATCACCTGGGGTAATGAAAAGTAAAGGTGCCTCCAGGTAATTACTTTGAAATTTCTGTTTCTATATAAACATTTGTGGATATTTTATGTTTGTGTGGTCGACTTTTTGGGGGTATATTTATTGTTTTTAAAACTGGTTTAAAAAGATACATGTACTGAACAATTTAAAAATTTTGAGGGTTGAAAAAGGGTTTATTTAGAATATATAAAAATTTATTCAGGCTATAAATTATGTTGTAAAGGGTAAACGGGTCTGTAAATTTTATGTTCATTAATGCAAGATTTAAAAAGCATATACAAATAAAACTGGGTTATAATGAACTCACAATACACCAGTGTGAAGTTAAATTAGTGTTACATATGGGGCCCATCTACTTGTATCTAATCGAATTTGTTTAAAATCATTTTAAAATCAAAGACTTTAAAACATTCAAAAAAAAATTTGAGCTGTAATTATTGTATAAAATTGTTTGGACACGTGTAAATATATTTTATCTGTTAATATGTGTAAATAAAAGGCTATATGGTTGTCGTATTATTTTGGTAATTTTATTTGATGGTGTGTGAGTCTGAAAGTGGCATGTATGTAAAATTAGATATTCAAGAAGAAGCCGATTGCTGAGCTAGCCAGGGAAGCAGCGGAATTCAAAGGCGTCTTAATAAAAGGGCAAGGATTTTTTTTTTTAATTTTTAGCTTAGTTCCTGATTCCACGGCAATTTTATGACGCACAAACGATGGGGCACGAATTTTGGTGACTTCCACAGCAATATATATTGCTATGATAATAAGGTAATTTAGGGGTATATTGAGTCACAAGGGTCATAAGATACATGTAAATATCATTAAAGTTTAGAAAATCAAACAATTTCATCATTAAATGGGAGTAAATCAACAATTTTACATAAAGCTAATATCGAGCACGCTCATTCTTCAAAAATCAGATCATATTTAGTAAGAATAATAACTTATACGTCGTATAATGCGTTTCAAATTAAATTTACAAGCATAAAATGGAAAAGAAATACGCAATAATAACGTTTTAAACGCAATGAGTTTTATTAAAATAAACACACAATTAGGTATGGTCTTATCGATGAGACCAATAGGTTTCAGGTATCAACTCACCGACTTACTATTTATCACGATGGCTGTCAAATGAATTTAAGAATTTAAAGTTTAATAGTTTGTCTGTACAAAACTCTTTAGAGTTCATTAATAAAATTAAAAATATCACATTAGAAGAGAACGAAATCTTAATTTCATTTGATGTCAGTTCGTTATTCCCTAGTGTTCCGATACCACGTACTTTAACATATTTAAAGGATGTTCTTATAGATAGTGATATTGATGATGATAAAGTTGAGGACTATATCAAGCTTGTTTCGCATTGCATGTCCCAGAACTGTTTTCAATTCAACAACAAGTTGTACGAACAACATGAAGGCACAGCAATGGGAAATAGCTTATCACCTTTCATAGCAAATTTATTTATGTCTCGTTTTGAAACCGAGTTAAAAGAAAACTCCAAATACTTCCCAAGAATATGGTTAAGGTACGTGGATGATATTTTTACAGTTTTTGACACTTCTAAATCAAATGTTGATGATTTTCTTAAAGAAATGAATTCAAAATTTCAAAGCATAAAATTTACGTATGAACTAGAGAATAAAGGACAATTACCCTTTTTAGATATATTAGTAATTAGAAATGGTAATAAATTAGAATTTGACATTTATAGAAAAGAAACCAATGTAAATCGCTTTATTTTGTCTTCCTCTAATCATAGCATACAACATAAGTTGGCTTCATTTAACTTTTTAATTAATAGATTATTGAATTTCCCTTTAAATAAAAACAGATTTAATAACAAATTTGCTCTTATTAAACAAATAGCAAATTACAATGGTTTCTCTTCTGATATTATAGATAATATTTTTAGAAAGTGTAAAAATAGGATCAACATCCGTAAATCAACGACTTTGCAATCAACCACCTCTAACGATAATGTTAAATATGTTAAACTTCCGTTTCACAAAACCACAAAGGGTCTTGATAAAATATTCAAACAGTGTAATTTCAAAATTGCTTTCACTAATACTAATAAAATTAAAGATTTGCTAGGTAATCCAAAAGACAAGGGGGAAAAATTGCAAATGTCGAGGATTTATGAAATTAGTTGTGTAGGGCCAGGGTGTTTTCAAAAATATATTGGTCAGACCAAGAGGAATATAACAACAAGAATTAAAGAACACATTGCTCACTTCAAATATGGTAAATATGAAAGGTCTCAGGTCGCCAAACATATATTTGAAACCAGCCACCCCGTTAAACTAGAAAATGTTAAATTGTTAAAAGCGGTACCAACGTTTTCCTCCTTAAATGCCTATGAATCAATTAAAATTGTTAAACATAAAGGACCCCTCTTAAACACCGATAAAGGACCAATAGAACCATCTGCTTTGCTTTCCCTATTGGTCAACAACCAATGAGAAAGCAAGATTAAATTGGTTCCGCTTCAGTAGATTTAGAATTAGTATAAATTAAGTAGATTTAAGTTATAATGTCACAATTCACTTGTTTGTTGTTGAGAACACCAGCCTGCGGGTGAGGAGAATATCCTCGATAGTGTTTAAAGCAACAATATAGTAAATTGTTGGGAAGGTTCACTTCAGCCTAAGTTGTGAGGAGAATATCCTCTGAAGTGTCACAAAACAACAGCTAATTATTATTTAATTACAGATTTCCTACTGATGATGACCACATAGTGGTCGAAATACGTATCTGGTATTTTAAATATTTTCTGTGGTAAGGGTTTTTTCATTTTATTCAAATTGTGCCACAGTGTTCCTATAAATTATTGTAAGGACAAGTTTATTTCGTATCATCATCATCATTAGGTCTTCAGTCCTAGAACTGGTTAGACGCGTACCATCATTGTTCCCTATTCTGAGCTAACCTACAGATTTCCTTGAAATATGCACAGTTTGCATCTATAACTGTCTGATCTAGGTCTACATCTACCTCTTTTTTCCTATCTCTGCTTGTAATATATCACATACTATTCCCCAAAAATGCCTTAGAACGTATTCCGCCCTACTATTTCTCTTTTTCCCCAGATATCCTTGTTCCCCTACTATTTCTGTAACTTATTTGTTATTATCTTTGTCTGTCCATCCTCAAACATCTGAAGCACAGCATTTCAAAAGGCTGCTACCGTTTTTCTGTCTGCGTTTCAGACTTCCCGTATTTCATAGGCATACTGTGCTGTGCTCCACACATATGCTTTCAACAATTTTCTTCTTATTCTATGTTTGTTGTCTTTCCTCATAGGCGATGTTCTTTCTTGTTAGATGCAGTTCGATCACTTTCTATTGTTTTACAGTTATATGCCCTATTTCTCCGACCTTCAATGGTTGTGAAGGGAGGTAAGCAGCCTGTGGCAGCCAAGTTCCCCCAACACTTAACCATTTGGCGATTTAATATATTTTTCAATTTATCTTTTCGCACAGTCAACATTAGTTGCAGGTATTTCGCAGCCATTAGGTTTTCCGTCTCAAAACTGGTTGGACACGTACCTGCACTTATTTATATTCTGAGCTAGCCTACATAGTTCCCTGAAATTCTCACACAGCATGTGTATTCAGGTTAATCTTCTTTGGGAATTAAACCACTCATAGTTTTTAAAATCAACTTTATTTACGTTTCGATCCATGACCTAGGATCGTTGTCAAAATAATAATAAAAACTTCAAGTTTGACATTTATGACATAAATTGAAGGTGACTTTGATTTATTGATGTTTGAAATATTTGGTTTAAGTATACTAAGCAGAAATTTTTAAAGTTTAACAGAATGATTGCCTTCAATTTGTGTTGCGACCTGGGATCGGCTTTCTTTAGGTAGTCAATACGCTTAACGTGAAATCAGCTGATTAATTTTTATTAGTGAATTTTATATAAATTCAATAACTTGTAATTGGAAAACATTTTTTAACATGTTTCTATTTATACAATTGAGAGGATGGTTATTAAAGAAGTGTGCGATTGCATTATTGAAAGGCTTAAGTAGTCGTTCTTTTATATTTATTTTGAGGGGGAAAATTCATTATGATTTAAGTTACCTCTTTGGTAGATTTTAACATGGTTCTGAGGCGACTCTATGGCGGGTTTACACTTGTCAGATACCAATACTGTTCAACGGAGATTGTATATGGTTTTGAGGTAACCTTATTGTGGATTTATACTTGTCAGATACCAATGCTGTTTTACAAGGATTGTTAATATGCTTATTTTATGTAATTAGTTATTTTATGTATAAATAGAAATCATGTATGTAGGCTGTATTTCATGTTAATATTGCAAGGAAAACCCAGGAAAAACTTGCAATGCTACCAGATATTGTGGGCATTTGATTTTCATTTGTTATTTCTTTTGTTATTTCTTTTAGTAATGGAATCCATTGTTTACTGAAAGTCACGGATTCGTTTGCAACTCAGTTATTTTTATGTAGGGTTATATAAGCAGCTTCTTTGATTTTACGTTTTGGTGGTTTTCTTCTTTTCTTCTTTTCAGGAGTATGTGTATTCAGCTCGTTCCCTTTCTATTGTTTTCTAATTTTATACCCTATTTTACCGAGATTCAGTGAAGGAGGTTAAGCAACTTGTGGCTACCAAGATCCCCCAACACTTATACATTCGCCGAAATAATGGTTTTCCAGTAAATCCTTTCACACACTTAACATTATTCGAGAATATTGCCCAACCAATTCTTGTAGTTACTTATAATAATCATTATGTTTAAGCACAGTTATCTTTTCGTCATTAGTTTATCCATCTTGGGATTGGTTGAATGCGTACCTCCATTGATTTCTATTCTGGGCTAGCCTACACATCTCCCTGAAACCTCTACAGCCTACATCTTTTACTATCTGTGTGCAGTAGTCTAATCTAAGTCTGCCTCTTCTTCTCTTTTTTCCTATCTCTGTTTCTAATATATTCCGCACTATTCCCTCATGCCGTAGTATGTGGCCTATCATCCTATCTCTCCTATTTTTACCGTTTTCCACATATTTCTTTCTTCCCCTACCATTTTAGTACCTCTTCGTTTTTAACTTTGTCTGTCCATGATATCTTCATCATACGCCTGTAACACCACATTTCAAAGGCTTCTACCTTTTCTTGTCCGCTTCTCCTACTGTCCAGGCTTCACAGCCGTACAGTGCTGTGCTCCACACATATGTTTTAAGCAATCTTTTCCTTGTTTCTATGTTTGTTGTCTTTGAGCACAGTAGTTGCTTTTTCTTGTTAAATGTAGCACGACCTTGTGCTAATCTTTGTTTTATATCTTTTGTGCTTTTCCCATCTTGCGTTATTTGGCTTCCTAGGTAGCAGAAATCCTTAACCTCTTGTAAGTTCGTGTTAAATACTTGTATTCTTGTTTTGATTTATTTTCCCCACCTTTGCAAACTAGAACTTTAGTTTTAGTTTTGTTAATTTTCATACCGTATCTCTCTGTTAGAACCGTTTCCATTTCATTAAGAGCAGCTTCTAACTCTTCCTTGCTACACGCTAATACCGCTATATCATCTGCAGATCTAAGCATATCAATTTTTTGTCCCTGCATAGTAATTCCAAATGTCTTCCTGCATTTGACAGTATTCATTGCCTCTTCTATGTACAAGTTAAAAATCAATGGGGATAGGGCACATCCCTGTCTCACCCCTTTCCTAATGTTTACTTCTCTACGTTCCTGCTCTAATTCTATTACTGCTGTTTGCTCTTTGTATAAGCTATTCGTCTATCCCTATAACTCATTCCAATCTTTTTGAGTATTTCAAACATTTTTTTCCATTTTACATTGTCGAATGCTTTTTCCAGATCTACAAACCCTATATACATGCTTTCCCTTTTTCTATTGTTTTCTCCATTATCACTTTCAGAGCTAAAATAGCCTCCCGTGTTCCCCTGTTTCGCCTAAACCCAAATTGATCTTCTCCTAGTATTTCTTCAGCTCGTTTTTCCATTCGTCTTTGTACAATTCTAGTTAATATTTTTGACACGTGTGCTGTCAAACTTATTGTTCGAAAATTTTCACATCTATCCGCGCCTTTCTTTTTGGTATAGTTACTATGATGCTACGTTTGAAATCTTTGGGTATCTCGCCTGTCTCATACATATAGCTTACAAGTTGGAAGAGACGTTCTGTTACTGCTTGTCCAGCGGCTTTTAGAGTTTCTGCTTGCACCTTATCTGTACCCGGCGCCTTACCATTTTCAGACTCTTTAATGCTAATTCAAACTCGTCTCGAAGTATAGGATATCCCAAGTCATCATTTTCAATGTCTGATTCCTGTTCTAATTCAGTTAGTTCCTCTCCTGCATATAAATTCCCTATATATTCTTGCCATCTACTCACTTTCTCTACGTTTTCTATAATGACGTTTCCTTGTGCGTCCCTTATATTTTTGCTATACGGTTTTATATCCCTAAAATTCATTCTAATTAATTTGTATGCTTCGTCTGTCTTTCCTATTTCCATCTTAGTTTGTACTTCTTTGCATTTTTCATCAATCCATTGTTCTTTAGCTTTCCTGTATTTTCGAATAATTTCCCATTTTATGGCTTTGTATCTCTGTTTTCCTGTTGCGTCTGCTTTATTTTTGTATTTTCGTCTTTCTTCTATTAAATTCACGATATCCTTTGTTATCCATGGTTTCTTATTTTCTTTTTGTGTATACCCCAAAATATCTCTGGCCGCCATGTTTAGGCTGGATTTAATGGTATTCCATTCTGTTTCTACTTCCTTAGTTTCAGATATTTTCCCGATATCATTCAGCAATTCATTTGACTTTTTTTCGAATCTTACTTGAATATCTTTATCTTTTAGTTTCTCTAAGTCCAAGTGCCTTTTTCCGTTCCTTTTTTTCAGATTTTTAAATTTAAGTGCGGCCTTCATAATTACGATGTTGTGGTCAGTATCTATATCTGCTTCTGGGTAGCTTCTACAGTCTTTTACTTAATTCCTAAACCGTTGTCTAACAAGAATGTAATCTATTTGATATCTTCCTATATCTCCTGGCATCTTCCACGTATATCGTCTTCTAGCATGATGTTGAAATAATGTGTTTGTGATGATTAAATTGTTCTTGTCGCAAAATTCTACCAGCCTATTTCCCCTGTCGTTTCTCGTGCCTAAACCAAATAAACCTACTACCGCTCCTTCCCTACCCTCACCTACCACAGCATTAAAATTCCCCGTAATTATTAAATTTTCATGTCCTTTTACGTATCTTAATATGTCTTCGATATCTTTGTAGATGGCTTCTACCTATTCGTCACTGTAGCTAGAGGTGGGCATGTATACTTGTATTATTACTGTGTTTACCGGTTTAGATTCTAATCTAACCATGAGTACTCTTTCGTTCTTTTGTAAGTAATTTTCACACAGTATCCTATCTTTTCCGCATAACTATCCCCACACCCAAATTTCCGTCCTCTGCCCTGTATCAATTACCCTGAAGTCTCCACTCCAAAATCCCCGCCTCTGGCCACCGAACTTCGCTGATCCCTACTATGTCTAGTGATAACCTATTCATTTCGATTTTTAGGTTCTCTAGCTTACCTACTTGCTTCATACTTCTAACATTCCACGCTCCGACTCGCAGAATGTTCCCGACTCTTATTTTTAACTTTTCGATTGCATCCTCCAAAGTAGTCCCCTCCCGGATATCCGATTGGGGGACTATTTTAGCTCCGGAATCTTTTACCCCAGAGAATGCCATCATGTTTGTTACAATTTAAATACGCTGTGTACTTGGGAGGTAATGTGATGGTTTCCCGTTGCCTTCCACATCGCGGTAGTGTGTCTTAGACTGCCATACCGACCCCTATGGTCTCTGCCAATCTAAGTACCGAAAGAGCCGCTGCCCTCTTTCGGGGACCTGTCTTAGTCTGGTTCCTCACTAACGACCCGACTACTTTGGTTGGACCTGTGGTTTGACTCTTTAGCTCATTAGAACACGCAAGCCATTTCACCTGTTCTAGTAATTTAGAACTTCGGCAAGGTGCAGGTCCATTCGAAATGGTTATTTCGTATACGTAACAAAAACTTTGTCGCTGCTGTAAAACTTTTTCGACGACAGCAGAATCGTAAATTATTAAAACATTAATGACAGCAGCCCAAATGGCCATTTGCAACGTATATTGTAGATTTATTAAAATATAAAAAATAGAGTTACAGAAAATGTTTTGTTTGAATATAGACTAATATAGTACTTAATTCCTTTCAACTTTACAGCTTTTTAATGTTTCTTAATATTAAAATAAACTATTTCAACTAGAAAAATTAAAATCGAACATAACAGTGTACAACAACAAAAGATTAAAAGCGCATGCAGATGGCTAACTTTAAATGTTTCATGTTCTGTGTTCTGTGGTATGTTAAAAAATCGAGTATCCTTCTTTATTACATGTTGTATAAATCCGCTTTCTGTCATTCGAACTAAAACAACATTAAATAAATCATAAAGAAAATGCCCTTTTACAAATGCGAATGATGCATCAACGAGGCAGTGATTATTAATATGTAGAATTCGTACAGAAGTACTTTCTCTAGGAAACATCAATAAAGAATCTTTTTGCATTGCAAATGCACAATTGCGATAAGTAGTTACAAGTGACAATAGTCTGGAAACATTGTATTCCTCTGAGTAAACAATCTTTGTGGACGTTTCGTTTAAAAACTTGTATTTTTGTTTTGCAAATATTGTCATGTAGACTGTAAGACCACTTCGTTCAAGATCTTCAGCAGAGGTGATTCCACGCTCAAAACCAACAATCGTTAAAACACTAACGTATTTGGCTTGAAATAAAATTCCAAGCTCTGTACATAAAAATAAATACAGTATTAAAAAATACCGTAGCGAAGTTGATTTTAAAAGTGTATGTGAAGGATAACAAAATAGCAAACACACGGTTAATAAAAAACACTTTGAGGGCTCGTTTAGTTTATTTTTTTCATTAGTATACTTTCCCAAAAACCACAAAGTCACACTCGCAACTATAATTATACCGCCCAAAGCAAACAAAGTAGATGCTACAAACATAGATCTTAAAATTATAACGGGAGAAACCTTCTTGGGCTTTGGAACCACATACACAACGTTATCAAGAAGAATTGTTGAAGACAAATCAAATTTTTCATATAAGCTTATGGTGCGAAACATTTGAGGGAAAATTATAACTGCTTCATCTGTTTTCTTATCTATAGCAGTTGTAAAGTTCGTTTTAAATAGGTATCTTACAGTGGTATGGAAATGAGTTGCTGCTAGTTCTAAAATATCTGCCATTTTTGATAATGCAGGTGCAACGTCACGGTTTATACTTCTAAATTCGCCCGCTACAACAATTCTACATCCTAGAAAATCTTGCAGAGGTTGAAAAAAATTATTTGGTATTACTTGAGCTTCACATGTTTGCACATTTACCATTTGGTATTGTTCTAAACATTTGTTTCCAGTTAAAACAGATTTGTAAAGTAATGGAGTGGAATGTTGTTGTTTAACGATAAAAATTACTTTTATAATATGCATCTGTCGGAGAAACTGTGTGTAATCTTCGAAAACGTTTGTGTCTGTTAAAACAAGTAAAAACTTTCCTCTCGATAAATTACTGAAGTGCCAAGGTTGAGCCTGCATATTTGACAGTGTTTGATTTAAAGCAGTTGCGCTACTTGTATAAATGATATAATTTTTACTAATTATCCATATTGGTTTTATTAGTTTGGAAATACATACCACTGCTATTGGATTTCTGTAAAGTTTGGGTATGTTTTCCTCACAGTTCTCTACAATGAATGAAATTGTTTCATGACTCGAAAACAATTTTGAGATTAACTTATATAAACATTGTGTCAAATGTTCTTCTTGAATAAGAAATTTGTTTTCATGGATTAAATTACCACCAACGGGACACACTACGTCTATAATTATCACTATAATTATGATGGATTTTATGTTCATAGTTAGTTAGTGAGCACTCTTAACCAAGTATTCAACCTTGCGTCAAATATTCAGAACTACTAATAATATAATTTATCATATTCTGTTGATTTATAAAAAAACTCTTCACAATTTAACAAGTTTGTTATAGTTTAATTTAGTAAGTGCTACATTACTGTGTTAACTTCGTACCTTGTCCAAATCATTAAAATGATTAAAATACAGCGCAAGTTATACGCGGCAATTTTCTACCATTCAGAACTTTTCTAAATATAAGTTTGACACTGAGTTAAGTACAGTAGGTTTCAAACTTCATATTGCTATATCCTTTTTTAATAAAATGTAACGTCCCATTTGCTTTATTCCTGTTTATTTCCTAAAACACTATAATGGTATATTATATAACAATACTATAATGATATCTATTATTACCGAAGATGAAGGCTTCGCCACGAGCAAGCTAGCGTGAGGGGTGTATTCATCTGAGGCAAAAATAACCATTGTTTGGTAAGGTTGATCTAGAAATGGTAATTATAGGGAAGGACCAATTGCTATTATGTAGCAATACCGATGGCAGTGTAGCGGTTATGTAATAAACAAACCACGTACGACAAACTACTTAATAAAGTATATAAATACCTTAAAGCCTGTGCCGCACTGGGCAAGAGAGGTCATGCACAAAAGGTAGCGGACACCAAAAAACACGCGCACTCGGTGTGGTGTCGCTTTCAGGTTTCTCGTTCAACTGTCTTCCGTCACCGTCCAAGTACGAATGAATGTCACTTCACGTACTCGCACTACCGCATAATGTTTCATTGAAACTGTAGGGTACCCGCACTAATGGTATTTATTGTCACCACTATTAAATTGTTCAATGATGACATAACAAACCGCCCACCAAATTCATAGAATTTTGAAAAGGAGGGAAGTTGGTTGAGTGAAGAAAATCACATGAGATTTGGCCTTGCTAGAAAAACAACCAAGGAAAGATATGGTGGTGCATTACAGCGAGCGATATCACCAACTACGCAAAATAAAAATATATATGTAGATAAACAAATATTTAAAAATAATATACTACCATACATGTAAGAAATGTATATTTACATCTAAGCATAGAACAAAGTTAAAATACCGGTAGCGGTGCTAGTTTGACCAAAGTCGTTTTAATGTGCCATGTGCAGTTTTGACTTTAGCGACATTATAATTTGAATAAGGGGCCGCTATACTTGCGGCCACGTCCCAATGCTCCACCCGGAGGTACTACATTGGGTTTAAACGCGAAAATAATCGTGCTTCTAATTCATTCCAACTTCATAGTTAATCCACCCTAAATAAAAATCTAACAAACCTAAAAATCTAACAAACCTAACAAGCTCTAACAATCTAACAAACATAAAATCTGACAAACTGAAACAAAAACTAAAAACAAAAACTAAAAACAGGGTTGTAAATAATGGAATCCCTAGCGCAGACTTTGGAGTGTACCCGATCAACAAGACACAAGCAAAAATGAGAGGGGGGTAGGATCCGTAATACCGGATAGCAGACGCCGGCTCTGCTTACCAGTGCGACCTGAAGAGTCGTCTTAAAACTATCCAAATCTAGCTAACTAATTTAAATTTATCCCTAGCTTTCCCTATCATTCCCTAACTGATTTATATTATGATTACAATCTTCTGAATTCTGCTCTTCCTTCCCAAATATATACTGCAAACAAAATGGCGACAGAACGTCAAACAAAACAAATATGCCACAAAATACTACAATACATGCTAATAAATAGTGTAAATATAAAATATAAATAAATATAATTATATAAAAATATAAATAAATGTCTAATAAGCGTTAAGCATATAGCAGTGCACAAAATAGCAAAAGCATAACCCTATTTATTAGGTGCACTCCACAAGCATATGTCGGCTAGCGCCATTACACACAAAACGTGCTTGTTAAATTATTTCAGAAACTACTAATTAATGTAAATCAATGCTTGTGCGAGTACAGCCGCCACAATTTAAGTCTTACTTCCATGATAAAATTCTCCTGCATCCGAAGATCTGGTCGTCCGCTTACATCTAACTGTAACTTACTTCTAAGGGGAGGATGGGGTGCACTGTTAAAGTCCTGGAGGGTATGCACTAAATTTTATTGGGGGGGAACACAATCACTATCACTATCACTTCACTTTCAAGTCCTGGGGGGGATGCGCGGTTTCACTCCATTTTATTATCTTTGTTTATTTTATTGATTTAATTTAATGAGAGTTTCTGATTTATTTCTTATTGTTTTTTTGTTATGACTTCAGCGACACGTATAATACCGTCCACACCGGGAAAGGTATTAATGATACGACCAAACTTCCATTGAAGTGGATAAAGCTGGTCGTCCTTGATGAGGTCAATAGTGTCCTTTTCAACTTGTCGAACACCTACCTTAGAGTGCTATTTAACCTTCTGATTGAGAGTATGTAAGTATTCATGGCTCCAGCAAGCCCAAAAATTTTGGTGGAGCTTTTGCAAGAGTTTCCACCTGCTCTTTAATGATAAAACGTTGTTTGAATGGTCCTCATCTGGTGGTGCAGAAAGAGGTTCCATAGTTAGGAAATGACCTGGTGTTAAGCAACGCAGGTCATTTGGATCCGAACTCAAAGCGCAGAGTGGCCTTGAATTTAAAACAGACTCAATTTGAGTAAGAACTGTGTAAAGTTCGTCAAAGGTAAGTTTTTGTTTGCCGATTACGCGAGCTAGGTGTGTCTTTACCGACATAACACCGCTTTCCCACAAGCCACCGAAATGAGGGGCGCTAGGTGGATTAAACGACCACTTTATTTTTTCTGAGGTTACTGCACTATGCAGATAACTCGTAAGCTAACGATAGGCACTTACAAAATTAGTTCCGCAATCACTAAATATGTGAGAACAGCGTCCTCGACGTGCTATAAATCGTCGCAAAGAAGCAAGAAACGCGTCTGCTGACAAATTCGAAACAAGTTCAATATGTGCTGCCTTAGTGGCAAAACAAACAAAAATACAAATACAGGCCTTAAGAGTTTTAGAGCGTTGTAGGCGGCTAGCCTTTATAAGAAGGGGGCCAGCAAAATCAACACCAACAATACTGAACGGTTTGATTTGGGTAATACGTGCTGCCGGTAGGTCTCCCATAGGAGGAGTTACCAGGACCGGTCTGGAACGAAAACATCTATGACATGATGATAAACAACTTCGGATTGAATTTTTAATAGAAATGATCCAAAAATTCTGTTGTATAAGATACGCTATCGTATTAACACCGGGATGGTAATACCGTTCGTGTGTTTGTAACATTATTTTGTAATGTTAACGAATAAACAGATCAATTAATTAAAATTCAGTAACTTGCATAAAGTATAGACAAAAGTTCCACAATAAATTACTTCGTATTTTAGTTAGGCTCCCTTATAATAAAAGACCAGGGTTACAGATAGTTTTAGGCTACTAAACTATTAAAAATTCCAGCGGCAGGTCATGATTTAAAGGTCTATGCTTGTAAATCAAATACAATAAACATCTTAAAGTTTAGGTCGGTTACAGATTGACGAGTCTGATAAAATTAAAATGGAATAGTACCTTTTAGCGTAAATAAAAGAAAGCAATTTTCAGTTTGAAGAGTTTAACCTTCTTAATACTTTCGTTGATTGACAGCGGGTTATAGAAAACGAAACATTATAAATAGCGAAAACTATTTCCAATTAGATTTGTTCAAATATTACAAGTAATTTTAAGTAGTCTGGAGACATCCATTGTATTTAAAATCCATTTCGGCTCAAGTAGGTTAACCGGCCTTTGTTAATGGCAGACAACTATCGCCATAGGTAGGTTCCACATTTCAATAATTAAGAAATTCGTAGAAGGTACAATATAATTTAAACCCTTGGGAAAATAATTGCTTCCGTGACTCTCATCTAAAAAGGGGTTGGATTTGGTTTCTGAAATCTTGTTTTGTGGGAGGTTCTGTTCAGTCATTGGATAACAGAAAATGACGTACATAATGATTAGGGTAGGAATTAGTCTATATAACTTAAGGCTTTAGCCAAAAAAGGAGAGAGTTTTCCAATGGGGCTGTCCGTGGTCAAGAAGTAGAAAGAAACGTAGTTCGCGGGTAGCGTTCTCCGGCATCACAGATATAATATTTCACTTAGTATCACGATATTAAAAATTGGAAAGGAGTGATTACTTTTCCAGTTCGCGAGGGTAATGCCCATATGTTCGCGGATTTATAGTGATACAAGATAACTATTAAAAAGCTTGTAGGCGTGTGACGCACAAGTAAGTGATATGGTCAAGATCCTGCCGGGTTCGTGTGCCAGTCAATTCTTTAAAAATTACAAACAGAAGCAACAAGCGTGATTCTCTTCCCCAATTTAAGAACTGTTCTACGTTGGAAGACAAACTCTCAAACAATGGACAATTTTTAGTAAGTAAGTTTTATAGTTAAGTAGCATGACCAATTTTTAGTTAATTTATTTGTTAGGACGTTTTGGCCATAAACCGTAGGATTAATTTAGTGTATGATTTATAATATAAGTTTTTGTTCATATACAAGTGTTTGGGAACTACTTATTTACTCAAAATTTTCATAAATTCCATAGTCACCTATTCACTTAAATTTCTAACTTAAAATCAATGAATGTAAGAGGTTCACGTTTATTGCTCTGTGAATTAAATAGTTTTGTTTGCCGTTGATTAAGTCAATAGTTTTTCTTATTTTTTTTATAAGTAGTAAAAAAGTGAGGAATTGATTAAAAGGAACAATTGTCCTCCTTGGGATGACAAGTCTCTCAAGGTTTTGTACGAACATTTGGACATTCTCGACTTGTCTGGCGCCCTTGGCAATTGTCATTAAGCCACAATATTTTATGAAAGGTAAGTGCCAAATCTTTTGTAGTATATTATAAATTAATTTAATCATCGAAATTGAGTATTTGCTTCGGATCCGATTGGAGTTCAAAGCGTTTTCTAGTGAACGGATCGAGTTTTTCTAAAAGAAAATCGACCACAATAAAGTTCCAATGTTTAGTAAGAAATTTTAAGTTAGTTAGAACAGCAAGGTTCTCTGAAAAACAATCAATAAGTGCCCTAAGTTTCTTAGGGTCTTATGATTTTAAAGGTGGAAAGTCTTTCATAGCCTTCCAATGCAAAGTTGCTAATAAACGCGGATTTCAAAATCGCTCACTCAAAGCATTATATAAAATAATAAGATTATCCCTAGAAACAGGTACAGATTTAACAATTTTCAAAGCTTCTCCGCTACAGCAGTTAATAAAGTAATTTAATTTCTTTATATTGGTCAACGAAGCATTATTGTAAACGAAACTGTCAAATAAATCAATAAAAGATGAGAATTCAGTTACCTCATTATTAAAATGTGGAAATTTTAAAGGCAACAATTTTGATCCACTACTGCTTGGTGTACTTTCACTAATTTGCGGTGCTCGCATTTCTTGCATCGTTTCAAGATGAAACAAAATGCAATAATAAGCCGCATCTACCTCTTTCCGTAGAGCATTGAAATTTAATAATTCTACATCGTTACATGAAGCTAAGACATCAATTAAAACCCTATTAAAATTGGAGT
Source organism: Platerodrilus igneus (assembly GCA_036346225.1). Lineage (NCBI taxonomy): Eukaryota > Metazoa > Arthropoda > Insecta > Coleoptera > Lycidae > Platerodrilus > Platerodrilus igneus. The sequence continues at coordinate 85,730 of JARFIW010001779.1, read as the reverse complement.
AAATGTCATTTACTCCCTTTGTTTGAATATGGAATAACGTTTTTAAACTTGAATCACTCTGTATAGTGTTACCGAACTCCAAAATTTCCATAATGCGTATTTTAAATAACTCAAGCTGTGCTAAATCGGTCTTTTTTGGAGCCATAATGAAAATGTTATTCTGAAAGACGTACAAATCCTGTATATACCGTAACCAGCTGTGCGCTGAAAAATATTATGGGTTTTTGTTCAAGCACGAAAATGTAAAATAGCGCATAAATCAATCACGTTTATGACTATTAACCTCCAATAAGTTTAAGCAATAAGTCGTAAACTAACGGTTTGTCAAACGCTTACAAAATTTTAGGATAAAATTTACAGTTTAGAGTGGGCGGCTTTGAACTTCAAGATTTAAAAGTCCACCAACACTTAAATGTCTAACATATTTGAAAAAAGACTGCAGCTTTTACATTTTATTACCCCTTACAGATGTGTTCAATATTTCACGTTTGCAAGCCGACTGCAGGATTTGTGTGTAATACAAAAAACGCGCAATGGGTTTTAATGCAAATTAACAAATTTTATATTAAAGGATTTGTTTGTAATTAACCGCTTGGTTTAATTACAGCAAAATCGCTTAATTTAATGTAAATAGAGTATATAGCTAATATTTTACACATTTTATCCCGCTAAATATAGGGTTTAAAACACAAATTTAAAAGCTAAAATAAATAATTAAAACGACGCTCGCTGAAATGCAAAATAATATTCAGTATAGGACATGCGTATAAACATAGGACATATGAATTCGGATCGCATTATGACCAAATGTGTTTTGTAAGGTTGATCTAGAAATGGTAATTTTAGGGAAGGACCAATTGCTATTAGGTAGCAATACCGATGGCAGTGTAGCAGTTATGTAATAAACAAAGCACATACGACAAACTACTTAATAAAGAATATAAATACCTTAAAGCCTGTGCCGCACTGGGCAAAAGAGGTCGTACACAAAAGGTAGCGGACACGCGCACTCGGTGTGGTGTCGCTTTCAGGGCTCTCGTTCAACTGTTTTCCGACACCGTCCGAGTACAAATGAATGTCACTTCACGCACTCGCACTACGGCATAATGTTTCACTCAAACTGTAGGGTACTCGCACTAATGCTATTTATTGTCACCACTATTAAATCGTTCAATGATGACGTAACAACCATTATAGTATACTTTACTTTATTAATAACTAATTCTAGATACATTAAAAAAAAAATTTTTATTAAACTTTTGACTGTCCATCTTCTTTACACTGATGTGACAGTTCTGCGATTGCCATGGCTGTAGTAATTTTCACAAAAACCATTTATCATCATTATCATTATTAGGTCTTCAGTCTTGAAACAGATTAGACGCGTACCCTTATTGTTTCCTATTCTGAAAGTAAAGACTAATGTTCGTATACCTTATTTAAACACGTCCGTTGGAAAACTATTCACATGCACATCAGCGAAATATGATTTGTCTAGTAACAAGTTCATTACACTATTCTAACAACTTCTAACATAATTCCTCCTGTGCGAGTTTCAAGTTGCAGGCTGCGACGAAATTTGGCTCATGGGAATATCTTCTGGTTTCCTTGCTGAGTTTTTCTTTAACATTCTTCGTATACACAATTTTTTATAAGAAAGAGAACAATTCCAAGGGCGATAGCAATAATACAATAAATTACGTAATTGTGGTAATTTTACTCAGGTTGGGATTCCAGTTGAACGTTACTGTAGAGATATTTCCTGTTCGCAGCCCTGAGTTCATCCAAATTAACATTTTCTAACTGAAGAGGCGCGAACATCTCATTATGAACAGCTAATTTTGCAAAGAACGTCATTCTATGGGTCTCTTCATTTTCGTTATAACATACGGTTTCCTTGTTGGCCGTAATCTGGCAATCGCTTGGAATTATAATCAAGAGTGTACCCTTTAGATCTTTAATTTCGTTTTGTGTTTTACACTCGACGTGGCTTATCAATATCCATTTATTAGTTTCACCAATATTGAATAATTGTAGCGAGGTGACCGTCACTTCTTCGGATTAGCATCCGATGGTTGTCTGATTATACATTAAATTGGTTTCACAACTGTTGTAGTTGCTACCATTTGGAATCAGGGGTAGTTGTATGCAATAGTAAGCATTATTCAAAATCTCCGAACATCTTTCATTTGTTTGTGCATAAAACTCATCAGAAATAGTAATGTATTTTGTTTTAGGTAAAATAGTATAAAATTTAGAATTATCATACTGGACTGGAATCGAGTATAAATGATAAAGATTAAAATCTTGAGAATGATTGATTAGTAAATTTAAAACAAATACAATTCTATAATTGCTGATATAGCATTGAATTTTTATTAATAGTTCATAAGGTAAAATATTACCGTATTCCATCTTAAAAGATAATTGACCTGGAAAAAGCAATCCCTCTAGTTTTATTAAAATAACAAACATTTCTTCGGTTTTTATAATGCTCGGATGGAGCACATTTAATTTCGCTAAGATTATAGAATTTTCGATGTCTTATAGTAAACTATAAATTATTTGATAAAGTTTAATTATTTGATTTACAACGTTTGACGTCACTAAAGCCTTTTCAAGGACCTCGTTATTTCTCTCGATAAGCATAATGCGGGCCTTAAAAGAAGCCTCGTTGTGGCTTATGTCTTGGATAGTTTTAATAAACCTTTCTATTATTTCTACAGATATAGAATTCTGATTTCGGATCTGGTCCGCTAATTTGTTTTGATATGATAGTGAAACTAGCAGCCAAAAGTAGCGGCCGATTCTAAAAGCAGTGATTGTGAACCAGCCACGCTCTACAGTATAGTATACTCTAATATATAAAGACATAACTTTTAACTACGATAGCTATTGAGGAGCACCTAATTATTGTAGTTATAGTGAAATTCTGCCAATACAACATGATGTCGCTAAAGACACTATAACCTTCCCTAAGCTCTATAGCGAAAGGGTACAAAATATATAACACGCCGTTCAAAAGCACAACACGGAACAACTACTAAAACATACAATATTCGACCGGACTGCGGAAACTGCAAGGCGTGTACCCATGACTAGGTTCAACGGTGAGTGGGGCGGGTTCCCAAAGAATTCGCACAACTAGCACCTAAGCTGGAATAAACAAATAAGCGCCATCCAATTAAATGTAATTGAATCTCCGCTAATAAATTGGAATATTACCTTCCTAGAAAATCGGCATCCAACCTAATATACATACAATACAGTACCAACAGGCACAAACCAAATACTATAAATCAGCAATATCCATAATCATAACTATATTTAAAACCATACATAGCAATTCACATCACTGTTAGTATCGCATAATTCCAATAAACTAATTTTATATATCTGTAGTAAATATTCGAATCAATTATTGCGTTCAGAATTGATTTTATTATATTTTAAACAACCCTTCAAAACAATATAGATCCATATTTTAACATGTTTAATCTCCAATTGAAATATATTAAAACTTGTTATTGTACTGATATGTGATTTAGTACTAATGTGGACATACTAGAATCAAGAATCTGATCACAAAACTATTTTCCTGAATGTAAAATAAATTTATATCTACTTATGTTGGCAACACTGCAATCGTTGTCAATTAGGTTTAGAATTGCTAGTTAGAAACTACGTCATAAATTAGTAAATGCGCAGTCGTTGACAGGAAGTGCACTGAAAATTTACTGAAAACTGTCAACGTCAATGTACACGTGATAAATAGTTCACTACTCTTATTAATCAAATTACTTTCCTTTTTCAAATGTTAGATAAAGAAAAATAGCATGCGTCTACGAACCACATCAGCTACAATTAATCCTTGACCAGACGACTTCTTGTAAGTCCATCAATTGAGACATGGATGAATCCAACACCATCAGTCTTGAAACCACCTGATGATTTGCTCTTGTAACACACCAAAATTGCGATATTCTTCACAAGTCTTATTGCTGTAGATACAACAACCAGGAACCAGTAACCACAAATACAACGGTAGCCGTATAGTATTTTCAAAGTACTATACTATCATACTACTACAAGCGCGATACTACCACAAGCCCTATAAGAAAACAAATAATAATTGTGCGAACACACAATTCTTAACACAAATAAAAATATAAACACTAAATTACCTGCCGGGCAACGACTTCAATAACAGCTGTAGATAACACAAACGTAACTGATAACCAACTCAAAAATTCTACAAAATGTGCTCGTTAAATAAATGTACTGCAATGAATAATTACATACCTGTTCTCACAAATCCTATCAAATATAGGTTAATTAAAGCAATTCGAAACGACTTCTAACCAACACAAAATGCTTCAATAAATTTTCTGGACAGGCAAAATCTCAAAATGGAGTACTAACCTATGCACGACCGCCAAATCCAGATGAGAAACAAAGAATGAATTGTCGGAAATGAACTCGGTTTTGACAAATGTTATCACACATACGATTAACAACTAAAATTAAGCATTATCTGAAATTCTCTGAAAGCCAATAAAATAATTCCACGCAAATTATAATCCACGTTGCCATATTTAAATTAATTACTAATAAACAAATATTATTATACGATTTTTCAACACTAAGGCCAAACCAATAAAATTTGAAAGATTATATGACTGCTAAATTTACCGAAGTTAACGACGTACATCAAACATTTAATCAAATTGAAAAAGAAAACTGTAATTAATTTGTAACAGAAATTTAAAACGTTACAACACACTAAATGATGATTCGTAGAGGAACTCATAAATTGCTACTCGAGAATGTAGCTTGCATTGTGCACATTTCAACCAAGCAAACTAATGTTCCAAATGGTTCACAGTATCCATAAATAATAGAGTAGTTAAATGCTAAGGCGTAGGGATACCGAAAAATAGCCCCAGGATATTAGCTTGCATTGTGCCGATTTCAACTAAGGAAGATAATGTTCCAAATGGTTCACAATACTCATAAATAATAGATCAGCCAAATGCTGAGGCGTAGGGATTTCGAAAAATGGTCTGAGGATGTAGCTTGCATTGTGCGAATTTCTACCAAGTAAAATAATGTTCCAAATGGTTCGCAGTATCCATAAATAAGACCCCAGCCAAATGCTGAGGCGTAGGGATACCGAAAAATGGCCCGAGGATGTAGCTTGCATTATGCGAATCTCAACCAAGTAAAATAATGTTCCAAATAGTTCACAGTATCCATAAATAATCGAGCAGCCAAATGCTGAGGCGTAGGGATACCGAAAAATGGCCCGAGGATGTAGCTTGCATTGTGCGAATTTCTACCAAGTAAAATAATGTTCCAAATGGTTCGCAGTATCCATAAATAAGACCCCAGCCAAATTCTGAGGCGTAGGGATACCGAAAAATGGCCCGAGGATGTAGCTTGCATTATGCGAATCTCAACCAAGTAAAATAATGTTCCAAATAGTTCACAGTATCCATAAATAATAGAGCGGCCAAATGCTGAGGCGTAGGGATACCGAGAAATATCCCGAGGATGTAGCTTGCATAGTGCAATTTCAACCAAGTAAAATAATGTTCCAAATGTTTCTCACTATCCATAATTAAGAACCCAGCCAAATGCTGAAGCGTAGGAATACCAAAAAATGGCCCGAGTATGTAGCGTGCATTGTGCGAATTTCAACCAAAGAAGATAATCTTCCAAATAGTTCAGAGTATCCATAAATAATGAGCAGCAGCCAAATGCTGCGGCGTAGTGATACCGAAAAATATCCGAGAATGTAGCTTGCGTTGTGTGAATTTCAACCAAGTAAAATAATGTTCCAAATGGTTCACAGTATTCATAAATAATAGAGCAGCCAAATCCGGAGGCGTAGGGATACAAAAAAAGGCCCGAGGATATAGCTTGCATTGTGCGAATTTCAACCAAGTAAAATAATATTCAAATGGTTCACAGTATCCATAAATAATAGAGCAGCTAAATGCTGAGGCGTAGGGACACCAATAACTGGCCGGAGGATATAGCTTGCATTGTGCGAATTATAGCCAAGTAAAATAATGTTCCAAATGGTTCACAGTATCCATAAATAATAGACCAACCAAATGCTGAGGCGAGAAATATCCCGATTATGTAGCTTACGTTGTGCAAATTTTAACCAAGTAAAACATTGTTCCAAATGGTACACCGTATCCATAAATAGTAAATCAGCCAAATGCTGAAGCGTAGGGATATCGAAAAATTGTCCGAAAAAGTAGCATGCATTATGCGAATTTCAACCAAGGAAGATAATGTTCCAAATAGTTCGCAGTACTATTGTTCCAAATAGTTCGCAGTACTCATATATAATAGAGCAGCTAAATGCTGAGGAGTAGGGATACCGAAAAATGGCCCAAGGATGTAGCTTGGCATTGTGCGAATTTCAACCAAGCAAAATAATGTTCGAAATGGTACACAGTATCATCTATAGATAATTGAGTAGGCAAATGCTGAGGAGTAGGGATACCGAAAAATGGCTGGTCTATTATTTATGGATACTGTAAACCATTTGGAACATTATTTTACTTTGTTGAAATTCGCACAACGCAAGCAAGCTACATCCTCGGGCCATTTTCCGGAATTGCTACGCCTCAGCATTTGGCCGCTCTATTATCTATGGATACTGTGTACCATTTGGAACATTATTTTGCTTGGTTGAATTTCGCACAATGCAAGCTACATCGTCGGGCCATTTTTCGGTATCTCTACGCCTCAATATTTGGCTCGTTTATTATTTATAGCTACTGTGTACCATTTGGAACATCATTTTACTTGGTTGAAATTCGCACAACGCAAGCTGCATCCTCGGGATATTTTTCGGTATCCCTACGGCTCAGCATTTGGCTGCTCTATTTATGGATGCTGTGAACCATTTGAGTATTATTTACTTGTTTGAAATTTGCACAATGCAAGCTACATCCTCGGGCCATTTTCGGAATCCCTACGCCTCGGCATTTGACTGCTCTATTATTTATAGATACTGTGTGCCATTTGGAACATCATTTTACTGGTTGAAATTCGCACAACGCAAGCTGCATCCTCGGGATATTTTTCGGTATACCTACGGCTCAGCATTTGGCTGCTCTATTATTTATGGATGATGTGAACCATTTGGAGTATTATTTTACTTGTTTGAAATTTGCGCAATGCAAGCTCATCCTCCGGCCATTTTCGGAATCTACGCCTCAGCATTTGACTGCTCTATTATTTATAGATACTGTGCCATTTGGAACATCATTTTACTTGGTTGAAATTCGCACAACGCAAGCTGCATCCTCGGGATATTTTTCGGTATCCCTACGGCTCAGCATTTGGCTGCTCTATTATTTATGGATGATGTGAACCATTTGGAGTATTATTTTACTTGTTTGAAATTTGCACAATGCAAGCTACATCCTCCGGCCATTTTTCGGAATCCCTACGCCTCAGCATTTGACTGCTCTATTATTTATAGATACTGTGTACCATTTGGAACATCATTTTACTTGGTTGAAATTCGCACAACGCAAGCTGCATCCTCGGGATATTTTTCGGTATACCTACGGCTCAGCATTTGGCTGCTTTATTATTTATGGATGCTGTGAACCATTTGGAGCACTATTTTACTTGTTTGAAATTTGCACAATGCAAGCTACATCCTCGGGCCATTTTTCGGAATCCCTACGCCTCAGCATTTGACTTCTATTATTTATGGATACTGTGTACCATTTGGAACATTATTTTACTTGGTTTAAATTCACACAACGCAAGCTACATCCTCGGGATGTTTTTCGGTATCCCTACGGATCAGCATTTGGCTGCTCTATTATTTATGAATGCTGTGTACCATTAGGAACGTTATTTGACATGGTTGGAATTTGCACAATGCAAGCTACATCCTCGGGCCATTTTTCGGAATCCCTACGCCTCAGCATTTGACTTCTATTATTTATGGATACTGTGTACCATTTGGAACATTATTTTACTTGGTTTAAATTCACACAACGCAAGCTACATCCTCGGATGTTTTCGGTATCCCTACGGATCAGCATTTGGCTGCTATATTATTTATGAATGCTGTGTACCATTAGGAACGTTATTTGACATGGTTGGAATTTGCACAATGCAAGCTACATCCTCGGGCCATTTTTCGGAATCCCTACGCCTCAGCATTTGACTGCTCTATTATTTGTGGATACTGTGTACCATTTGGAACATTATTTTACTTGGTTGAAATTCGCACAACGCAAGCTACATCCTCGGGATATTTTTCGGTATCCCTACGGCTCAGCATTTGGCTGCTCTATTATTTATGGATACTGTGAACCATTTGGAGCATTATTTTACTTGGTTGAAATTCGCACAACGCAAGCTGCATCCTCGGGATATTTTTCGGTATCCCCACGGCTCAGCATTTGGCTGCTTTATTATTTATGGATGCTGTGAACCATTTGGAGCATTATTTTACTTAATTCTAATTTGCACAATGCAAGCTACATCCTCGAGCCATTATTCGGTATCCCTACGTCTCAGCATTTTGCTGATCTATTACTTATGGATACTGTGTACCATTTGGAACATTATTTTGCTTGGTTGAAATGCGCACAACGCAAGCTACATTCTCGAGTAGCAAGTTATGAGTGCCGCTACGAATCATCATTTAGTGTGTCTTTAGCGACATCATGTTGTATTGGTAGAATTTCACTATAACTACAATAATTAGGCGCTCCTCAATTGCTATCGTAGTTAAAAGTTATGTCTTTATACTTTAGAATATACTATACTGTAGAGTGTGGCTGGTTCATAATCACTGCTTTTAGAATCGGCCGCTACTTTTGGCAGCTAGTTTCACTATGGTGTTTTAATTACGCTGTAGACTGGAAATAATGTTGTCATAACGAACGGCGTCATCGGCGTCCAGATTGCCAATAATGCTTTTGAAAATTGAGCCAACTCCATTAATTAGACCTCTCTTTTGTCTCTTTCGGCGTGGGACTATCTCGTATATTTTTGATTCTACCATGGTTTGCGCAACAATGAGAATTTTAAAATAATTATTTAATTCTATAGAGTGCACACGATTTGTGTAGATGACGTTAAGGACGTATTGTCTTTGGGAATCCAAACGATACATTTCATGAAGTAAAGGTTACAAATCGAAAAAGTGTATCAATTTGTGAGTGTATTCTTGAATTTTTGCAGTACCTAATTTTATTGGAAGTAGTCCTGGATTGGTTTGTATACTGCGTCGAATTACTTGGACACTTACGTACGTGATCCTGAAACATTATTCCGAATCAGAATCTATGAACTTTGAACAACTGGGGTCTGTTTGACGAGGCTTTTGTAAGCTCCTAAAATAATATCTAATGTTGATCAACTTACGGTTTTTAACGTTTTAGTCACCGCATCAAGTTGACTATTTTTTGTTTTAGCGGAGAATCGATCCCTGAGTTCATCTCTTTCAGTAATATTTACAGGGGTTTTTAATGTTACTGGTTTTCCTACTGATAACGCTGGGTTATCCTAATTCCGCTCGTTTAGTTTAGATGTCACCTTGTCTTTGTTTCGAATTAGTTTTTCGTTTATGGATTCGTAGAGCAATTTAGTTTTTTGTTTATGGGAGTCTACATACGTGGATATGATTCTAGCATCTAAATCTATATTTAAGGGGTCGTCGTCTGATATATGACCATTGGTTATCTCTACCGGTTTTAATTTAATCACAGAATGGATTAAATTATTGTATCCTAATATGGCATATATCATTTGGGTTTTCATGTCTTGAGAAGGGTGTTCGAGTAGGGTGGAGTGCAACCGTTCCTTAATACCGTCTGAACTTGATGAGGTAAAGTGTACAACTATTTTATGTAATTTTAGCAATTGTTCTAAAGTATTATTTTTAAATTCAGTACCAAAATCACACATTATTGTGGAGGAAATTCCATGATGAGAAAAGAATCGATTGAATTAATAGCATTAATTTGGTATGCCTGCGCATATTTTGAAAACGTAAGAAATCTGTTTTTTTTCACCGAAAATGTATCATATGAATCATTTCAAAAGGACTGGTTGCTGTGGGGGTTATATTATATGGGATTTTTAAGGGATGGCGGTCATATTTAGTTGCCTGGCATATATTACGACGATTTATTAGGTTTTGGATAGAAGTTTTCATATTTGGCGAATAATAGTTAGACTTTATTCTCTCGTGGGTTTCATATATACCACGGTGGTTCGTTTTTGAGGCATGGTATGCGTTTATAATTTTTTCGATCCGATTATCTTCAACGTCTTCTAAAATTTTGTTACATTTTATGAATTTATAAGATTGCCAATTAAAATTTCGTCTTAGTACTTCACAGAATTTCGTATACGCGTTCTCATCCTTAAAATAGATATAATACGTTACTTGTGGGACAATAAATTGTTTGACAAAATCGACTAAGTCAGTGACAAAGTTATTTTTTGATAATTGAATATGCATTCTTTGTCGATCTCGATAATATAAAATTTTTGGCAAACAAGGTGAAAAATTTACAATTGTTACTACTATTTGATTAATGCCATAATTTAGTGGTTTTTGTAAACTCACTACTTCCACGATCAGGTTTTCGTCATTGTTTGAGTGTTGCGTCATTTCCTTGGAATCATTAAAGTGTTCTTGTTCATCAAGGTTTACAAGTATAGACTGGTTATCTGAAATTTCATCGTTAGCAGGTTTCTGGGGGGATTGATCATTATCCACAATCGAATTCTGAGTTATTTCCTTAGTATAAATTTCAACGTCTGACAAAGCGTCGGCGTTGGAGTTTAGTTTACTTTTCTTATAAATAATATTATAGTTATATTCGTCTAATTTTAATCTCAACCTTAAAAGTTTTGAGTTAGACTCTTTTAATGAGAACAACCATTGTAACGGCTAATGGTCCGTGATTATGTTAAATTCACGCTCATACACATATGGTCTAAAATATCTTACTGCGTAAACAATTGCCAAGAGTTCCCTTTCAATAGTACTGTAATTGCGCTCGCTATCATTCGTGACATGTATGAAATTGGAAGATCTTTCCTATCGGCCCTTGTGATAATACTGCACATATAGCTACATTACTTGCGTCGGTCGTTATATTAAACGGGCATTCAAAATCAGAAAATTGAAGTATCAGTTCATTGATTAATAAATTTTTACACAATTCAAACCATTCCATAAAATATGGGGTATGTTCAATTTTAGCATTCTTTTTAAGGCATTTCGTCATGGGTTTAGTCAAGTCAGCAAAATTTTTGATAAATTTACGATAGTACCTAATAAACCTTAAAATCCCTTTATTTGTTTAGTAGTCGAAAGTAAAGGAAAGTCTCTAATAGCCCTAATTTTTTCTGAATTGGGTCTTATGCCGTTAAGCGTGACCACGTGTCCTAGGAACGCGATTTCTTTTCTCAATATTTTACATTTATCTAATTGGATTTAAAATTAGATTCCTTTAATCTTTTGAACACAATTTCTAAATTAGCAAGGTGCTCCTGAAGGGAAACACTCCAAATAATGATATCGCCCATATAGGCTCCACAGATATCCGATAAACCTTGTAGAACATGGTCCATTACACGTTGTAGGGTGGAGGGGAAATTTTTTAATCCCAAAGGCATCCTAAGAAAATGAAAATGTCCATTTTCTATATTGAACGCAGTTTTTGGACATATCTTGGGTGCATTTCCACTTGATGGAAGCTACTGGCCAAATCGAGTGTCGAAAAGTATTGGAATCGACCCAACTTGTGCAGTAAATCATTGACATTTGGTAACGGATACCTATCGTCGACTGTCTTTTCATTAAGGCGACGGTAGTCAATTACTATGCGCCACTGATTAAAGTGGCGGTACAGAACATGCAAGATTCGTTCGTTTTGAAGGGAAACTACGACACTTTCAGGTGGTTGATTACCTACACATGGACGTTTACAAGCGCAGCTACGATGGAAACAAAAAAACATTACTATCCACTTTCCGGGAGTGAAGTTATTGTTGTCTAAACGATGGCCTAAGGCGATACAAATAATGTGTCTGCATGCAACTAGATAGTATTTATTATTGTGTCGGTTCTTTGCTTTTAAGAGTACTTAATGCATATAAAATTTAAAAAATGCTACTTCTGTAAAATAGAATTCTATCAAATGTTTTAGTGATAACTTTGTGTCTGCTCCTGACTTGAAAAGTTATGTAAAAACAGAAGCGTTACACGACAAATGCCATGTATTTGAATTTGATCTCGAAGCTGTTAGATACTTTCCATCCATCAGTACTAAAACTTCAAACGCCGTATACAACCTAACTGTTTACAAAGTAGCAACTAAAAATACTACAAATTATATGTGCTGTGAAGGTACTGCCAAGAGAAGGTCTATTGAGGTATCGTCAAGTGTATACAAAACACTTCAAAATGCTGCAGATGGATGTCCTATTCTTCTGTTGTTTGACAGTTGCCAAGGGTAAAATTGAAATGTAAATATGTATACTAATGCTGCCGGGACCCAGTCAAATGAAAGCGTTCCGCAATTTGATACAAAAATTTGAAAGAACAGGGTCTGTAACTGACTTACCAAGATCAGGAAGACCAATAATTAGTGATGTTCAAGTTGCAGAGGTTCTTCATGAAAATCAAGACATAGCCAGAAGCAATTCACTCGCAATCAGCAGTGCAAATGCGATATCCAAGCGATTGCAAATGCCGTATACCACGGTTTGGAAAATTTTACGCAAAATTCTAAACATGTATCCATATAAACTGAAAATGCTGTTTAAATTAAAGGACGCAGATTTGGCTACTAGGTACGATTTTTCTTTGCGAGTAATGGCTCAGATGGAAATTGAACCCGAATGGTTATCCCGTATTTTATGGACAGATGAGGCATATTTTACTCTGAATGGTGGAGTCAATACTCAAAACTGTAGAATCTGGTCTGCAGAAAATCCGCAACAAATCGTTCAAAAGGTCTTCATGACAAGAAAGTCACCGTTAGGTGCGGTTTTACAGCTGATTTTATTATTGGTCCGTATTTCTACGAGGAAATGCAGAATGGACAAGCCGTATCTGTGACTGTAAATGGTGAACGATACTTGCAAATGTTACAAAATTATGTTATTCCACAGCTGCAAAACGAGCACTACGGAATTGAAAACATCATTTTGTGCAGGATGGAGTACCCCGCACATTTTCGACCAGTCAAAGAATTGTTAACCAACGTTTTTCAAGATCGCGTGTTAAGCAGACATTTCGTAAATTCATGGCCACCAAGATCACCTGATCTAAACCCAGCGGATTACTGGCTGTGGGGTTATTTAAAAGTTTAGTGTTTAGAAGACGATCAACTACGCTACAAGAATTAAAAGACAGTGTTACGGAGCAAATTGGTACAATTCAACCAGAAATGTTACGAAATGCTGTGTACAATTTGGAGGTAAGGATGGTGATCTTACAACAACAAAATGGAGGTCATATTGAGCAATTGCCGTAACCTGTTTTGGGCATACTAAATCCCATTTCATAAGCAATTAGATTTCATTTATTTCTTGTTATTAACTTAATTTGTTAAAAAGTTATCATAATTTAAAATATATCCCTTACTTTATGATAACCTTATATTATGAATATTGATGTAAATAGAGTTAACGTTGATGTTTGTGGTAGGAATGTGTTTTCTTTTATGAATGAGGATGAAAGTTTTAACTAGGTGAGCAGCCGAGGCGGAAGTATTCAAGAGGCGATATTCAGGTAAGAAATCGAATATCAGAGGAGATTGTACCGGAAATACGAGGATCACAGCAATTCTTGACGCCCAATTCGTGAGGCTCGATTCTTATAGGAAATCACAACATTCTATATATATATATATATATATATATATATATATATATATATATATATAGAAAAGATTTTGTTTTTGGTTCTTGGGATAAAGTCGCTCATAAATTAAACACAAAACATTAAATGTGTATCATTTGTATTAAATCGTACGTTTCGGTGATAATTTACACCTTAATCATCGATCTACATGAAAAAGTATATAAATAGGTAATTCATATAACAGGTAATATATGTTTAACTTACTTATTACTTGATAAAATTATTTTATGTATTCACCCATAATAAAAGTAACAGAAGGAAGCTTGTCATATTACTGATTAAGAATTAAAATTAATTTTGAATGAAATGTCAGTTCACTTATTTGACAAAAATGTAGGATCAAGGATGACATCAAACAACAAATTATGACACTATTTGATTATATTTTTTATTTAAATAGTAGTATGTGGTTTATTTGTAAAAATTTTTTGTATGGTGGGTTGCATAAAAATAGTTAGATTTTAAAATCATATATTTTTACAGGTGTAGTAAACAGGTTGACTTTTGACTTAAATTAAATAGAATTCTGTGTAAGCAATATCATTATAGTTAGTATATTTTTTGAATTAAAAGTGTATAGGTATGAGTAAACTGTATGTAAATTATTGATGTCTTCTTTGTGATTGATGGAATTTTGTTCTTGGTTTATATGAAATGATTCTAAGAAAAGTCTTTTTGTAATTGCTTTCTATATCTAAAATTTTTACATTATCATAATTGACTTTGTGTTTTGTATTGTATAAATGTATAGAAAGAGCACAAGAAGTTTTCTAATTTTGCATCACTTTTGTGTTGTGTCATGCGATTTCGGAGCCACTGTTTGGTTTGGCCTACGTAGGAAGCTTTGCATTCACATTGAATTTTATACACTAAATTGCTACATAAAGCTTTATTTGTTTTTCTTTTAGTTTAGTAAAAAGTTTCCAATGGACTTAGTATTTGAATTTATTATAGTTACAAAAGGTTGTTTTAGTAATTTTTTATTAGTGGTGAAAGATTAGTAATATATAAAGTTTTTGTAAATGATATCAGTATGTTTATTTTGAGGTGGAAATATGATTGTGTTAGTATGTAGTAGTTTTGATAAAAGTGGTTTAGGGTAACCGTTGTTGATTAAGATTGATATTAGTTCTTTCAGATTTTTTCCTTAAATTTGGGTTCACAGATAGAGACCATACGATGTTTCAGTCCTAATATGGTGTTAATTTTTGTTTCATGCTATGATTGGAATGGTAATTTAAATATCTTTCTGAATTTGTAGGTTTTTTGTAAATATCAAAATTGATCTTGTTGTCATTATTACGGATAACTAGTGTATCAAGAAATGGTATTGATTGGTGAGATTCTAGTTCATAAGAGAATTTCAAATGTTCGTTAAAATTGTTAAAATGTTGAATGGTGGTTAGTAAAAAATGTTCAGGAAGTGAGCAGAGAATGTCATCAACGTATTTGACTAGAAATACCATTTTGAAAGGTAAGTTAGGTAAAACACTTTCTACCAGTTTGTCCATTACTATTTGTGCAATAATAGGGGATAATGGTGAACCCATAGGAGTACCAAAAATCTGTAAGTAAAATTTTGAGTTAAAACTAAAATATGTGTTGTTGAAGATAAGGTTTATTGAAGTGATAAATAATTGTAATGATATATGGCAATGTGGTTCTATGGAATCCCATTTTTCTGTAATAATTTGAATGACTAAGTTGACTGGTATGTTTGTAAATAAAGAGTTAACGTCGAGAGAAACGAGAATGTGATCTTGAGGTAGTTGAAAGTTACGGTATTGGTTTACGAATTGGAAGGTATCTACTATGTTGTGGCCTGTAATTGGGAAAGATTTTGTAATATGGTAGATAAGAAAGAAGAAAATGCATATGTTGGAGAATTAATTGAAGAGATAATAGGTCTTAAAGGAATATCTGGTTTATGGATTTTGGGAGTCCATAATATTTGCTTGGAACAGAATTATTGGTGATAAGTAGTGATTTTTGTTCATTTGTAATCATGTCTTTTTTGAATAATAATTTAATGTGATTGTTTATGGTGTTCTGTATGGTGAAAGTGGAGTCCTTTTCTAATTTAACTACGCTCAAGAATTATCAAGAACCTTTTATATATATATATATATATATATATATCACATGCCCTATATACAACAATGAAGAAGAATTCAAGAAATTTTCTACCCAAAAAAGAAACCGCTCATCTTCCTCGGTTTTTCAACGACATCGAAATATCATGCACCCATAAAAATACAGAAGGATAAACTTAACTATTTGTTAGAACTTAATAAACGTCACCATGACATAACTCACAATTAGTTAACGGTATGGCATGTTGGTAGCGATTCCTTGTTTAAGCCTTACCATAACATATAATTTAACACTTTTTCTTTTTTGGAGGGGATAACCAGGTAATATTTCATTTCCTTATAAATGGGAATCATTTAAACATGTTAGAGTTCTTTAACAACCATCAGGTTGCTAATAACTATGTAGTGCCAGGTAGATAAGAAAAAGATAGAAGAGTATAGGGAAGCCGAGACCAAGCTATATTAGTCAAATTATTAGAAATTTGGGTTGTGAAGAGTATGTAGAACTTTTTTAATTAGCACAGAATAGAATAGACGTTAGAGCAGCGTTAAACCGGTCTTAAGTAAGGCCGAAAACAAAATAATGATGAGGTTTGATCAAAGAACAATGTTTATAAAAGTCTAAAGGCAGGATGTAAAGATTCTGACAAAGGTGTGAATGTAGATATCCAGCTCTAAAAGAATTTCGTGATGACCTAAATATAAAATAATAAATGTGTTGTGGATTTTTGTTCTAAATCCAGTTGATAAATAATGTTCAATTTTATTAAAAATAGAGTCAGGAATCGCAGTGTATCTCTAGTAAAACATCATAAAAGTGTATACGAGTTTGGAGTCATAAAACCCATCTCTACATGTGTTATTTAAATTAAACAAATATTAAATTCTTACAAGTTTTTACATTTATTTTGATCTGTTATGTAGCAGAAATGTACATTTGTAAAAAGACCAATAAAATCGTCAACAGAAGTCAATAAGAACTATGAGAAAATATCAAAATGAAAAAATCATAACTTTATTTCTGCTCTCCTGAAAAGTAGCGAATATGCAGTTACGTTCCTTTAGTTCTATAGCGAGGAATTATAATGATACGTTTCTACGAATTTTGCGTTTAATAAAACAGTTATACCGTTTTCATATTATTAAATGACAAACAATTACTTTAGTTGAAACAGTTTATTGTAATTACGCGCTTTTTAGGGTTCTGGACGCGATTTATTACTTCACACTTACTTTCGTTTTTGATGGATGGTCTGATAATTGTTTTGTGAGTTCCTTTCCACTTGCTAAAGTACTTTGATTGATCTAATAATCACAAAGTAATATTTTAGTAAAAAAAAAGGTTACTATCAATGTGAGTTTGTTACCAGATATAAAAATTTTATTACAAACATAAAAACTCAGATAAACGTAATTCATTTTGCCCTGATCACTATAACCATATATATATATACATATATATACAATATACATATATATATATATATATATATATATTTAATATAAAGATGAAATTAATTTATTGGGATATTTTTGGTCATAAATAAAACAACTGTCAAATAATCTTTCGTTTTTAACTTGACGTTTCGATCATTATTCAGATCTTAATCATAAGCTAAAAGTTAGGTAATTAGAAACTAAATAATACATATATCAAAACTTACATAAAACTTGATTATTCTTAAATTTAAGCTAGTATAAACTAATTTTGAATGACATAAGCAAAACTTGAGTGACAGAATTAAAATTGTTTTTGTATGCAATTTTGATGTTATAAAAACCAAGTTAAGTTAAATAATTTTGGACATAAATACGATAAAATGAAAAGAATGTATAAATATTGTTCATTAAATAACAGCACTACAATTAATGTTTATATAAATCGGAGTAAACAACACTTAAGTTATTTAGGTCCTGTTTGTTGTTGATGCACTTTTTTCTTTTGTATATGAAATGATTCGAGTAATATATAATATATAATATACAAAAAGAAAAAGTGCATCAACAACAAACAGGACCTAAATAACAAGTGTTGTTTACTCGATTTATATAAACATTAATTGTAGTGCTGTTATTTAATGAACAATATTTATACATTCTTTTCATTTTATCGTATTTATATCCAAAAATTTTAACTTCACTTGGTTTTTGTAACATCAAAATTGCATACAAAAACAATTTTAATTCTGTCACTCAAGTTTTGCTTATGTCATTCAAAATTAGTTTATACTAGCCAATTTAAGAATAATCATTTTATATATATAGTATATATTTTATACTAAATATATATATATATATATTAAACGTATTTTTTTTCTAGTTACACCTAGCCTAATAAATTAATAATAAAACAAATAAATTTTAAAGTATTTAATTCGTAAATATTCAGCCATATAAAAATTAAAGTATAATGTTCATAATAACACATGGATTCTAGAAGATATATATTCTAAAGCTTGTTACCAAGCGCTGTCAAGTTGATAACCGGCACTTTGGTCTCCAACGTCCTAGAGTGAAGCCGCTTTTGTAGACGAGAGATAAAGTCAAGATGATGACCCGTCAGAAACACGAGGCATCTAATCGAGTGAAGAAGAAAACTTGAGCTGAGAAAATGGATTGATAATATACATCATTTTAATACAGTTGGTATAGAATAATAAAATATATTAGACTAACACTTACTCACTTTAGTGCAATATCATATGGACAGTAATTAATGGTAAACAGCTATGGTTTCGTCCTTTTTATCTAACTACGCAGTATGGAAATGGTTGATGTTACAAAGAACCTTGACACTTCAATCTAACTGATGACTAATACGATGAAATAAATACAACAGCTGAGGTCGTGATTTTCCACCTGCAGTTCTTTTGTCTACACGTGAGTGTTTGAAGCTATAGTAAATTATTATGAAATTTTCTACGTTAATTATTAGAGTAACAGAAAATATAAAGTACTTTCTTAAAATTTGTAAAACAACGTATAAATATCTAGGTTGTCAGTCACTTGTACAAGCACACAATGTGTTGAGATATTCAGAATCTAAACGCCAGACGCAGTCTTGGTTTAATTTTATATTTTGTTTAATTGAAAACATGCACGTCATGTAAAAGTCTTTTATTGATACTGAAATTCACGTATATTCTTTTAGTAGATTACCGTTAAAATTGAGTAGTTACATTTTAAGGTCGTTATTGTCCTGACGATCGAATTTTTTTGTGAATGGTCAAGGAAGCGCTTCTATGATTATAGTAAAAATAAAATCCTGTGTTAGGAACTAATAAATTATGACATATTTGCTTAAACTAAATTTTATAGAAACGATTAATCTATACGTATTTATTCTGAAGGTTAAATTATACAAAATTCTTTTTTATAAAAATTAATGACAAGATAGTAAACATATGTATTGCAGTCGCATGTATATAGTCAGATTTCCATATGAATAGAATTCCTTTTGTTTTTCATAAAGTCGTTTTATTATTCAATATTTAAAATATGAAAAAGTAAACTAGAGCAAATCCTCCTTAAGAAAAACAGATAGAGAGAAGAAAATAAATGCCTTTAGTATTTCATAGATGTTTAAATTCTCTTATTATATTTTTGGGCATATGCTTTTAAGGACACAAATGGTGTCCATGTGGTGTTTTGTTTGTTCACAGGTACAGCTGAGACAACTGTTTAACAACTGGTGGTCGATGTTTTGGTAAGTGTGTGATAAAGAGTGAAATTCAAGTTTTATGGCTAAGATAGTGGTGTTAACATAAGGTTTCCGCATTTCCTTATACAAACACAGTTAAATTTTTGTTGGCACTTGTATTAAAAAATACGGTGGCGCCTATTAAAACTATTTTTGGTCAGTTATCCACCCATGACCCATGCTCATGATCTACCCAGAGCTAACACTCTACTAGCCGTTTAACCCTTAAGAGTTTTCTTTGTCTATAGCCGTTTTCCATCCGACATTACCCTGGGCTTGGAGTTTAAAGAAGAAATACTCGACCTAGTGATATCAGATTAAAATAGAGAGCTTTAGTATATAGCTGATAGTCACCAGGATAAATTTGCAAAAATTTTATTTTAATTACAATATATATATAGTTATATTTATTTAATGCTATAATTATAGGATAGTTTAGGGGTAGGTTAAGTTATAGGGGTCGTAGAATGAATACGGGAAACTTCCAGTTAACAAAAGCACATAATTACAGATATTATAGGAGTGAATGGGTCACTATACATATTGTTAGTTGAGAGCACACTGTATATAATAGTACAAGAGGTTAAACGGATAAGAAATAGAAATAGCCAAAAGTAGTTACGAGCAAAGATAAGATTTAAAAACGTATCAAAGTGCATCAAAATTAAATCAACGGAAAACTTATATGAATTGGTTTGATAAATATTTAACAAGTGCGTTAAATATATCATCGTATACGCAGGCTAAAATTATGCATTATTTGAATAAATCGTACGTGACATAAAGTATTACATTTGTTCAAAAATCCAATTTAACTAGGAAATAAACAAACACCAAATTTATTTCTGTTTAGATTAGAATAAGCAAACAACAATGAATACGTGATTTAATGAACGAAAATTCGTGGGATTTCTCAATTAAATATTATCGTATGTAAATAAATACGTGATAATTTAAGCGTTCTTCCAAGTATTTGAATTATACAATCGGTAAAATTTCCCGGAGTACACAAAAGATAAAGACAAATGGTGTCACCCCAACACGTGAAAACAACGAATAGAAAACAAGAAGCAAGGCCTATAAATACGATAACAATTGAGCAACGAGTTAGTATACATTTTAAACTGGGCCATCACGATACTCAAAAGTGCTAAATTATCCACGTAATCAGTTATACGAAAGTAAAATAAAAATTATTTTATAAAAGTGTAAAAAATGTGTAAGTGAGCCGTTATATTATAGAAGTAAGTAAACAAAATTTAGTAAAAATATACAATTTGTAAAATAAATTAAACAGGGCTCTGGAGACGACTTTGGAGATTACCTTCTGTTAAATTAATTTTGGTAATCACCGACATGGTAAATGTTCTATTACTGTTCTGTTAATTACGGAGATGGAAAACCTTTTATTGAATTAACTTATGGGATTTTGAATAACGATTGGGATAGTATTTTGGTTTTGATGTCGACTTCCAAATTCGACTTTAAATATTCAGACTGGACCTGAAAACTCTTGGAGATGCAGAGAAACTACTGAACCACTCCAGGTTAGATATATCGATATAATTTATAGATGTAAACTGTTTTAATT
This sequence comes from Platerodrilus igneus, assembly GCA_036346225.1. Lineage (NCBI taxonomy): Eukaryota > Metazoa > Arthropoda > Insecta > Coleoptera > Lycidae > Platerodrilus > Platerodrilus igneus. The sequence continues at coordinate 64,407 of JARFIW010001779.1, read as the reverse complement.
CAATAATTTTTGCAAATGTAAGAGTCAACAAAACAGGGGGTTTCTTAAATCAATTTATGAAAGGTAATAAGCATCTTGAAACGTTTCAAAAGATCTCTAAATATAACAAAAGGCTCGTTTTGATGGCTTCAATTTCTTAAATCTGGCATATGTAAATATTCTGAAAAAGGGGAAGATTTTAAAAAGGTTGTAAATATTTAATCATTATATTGTGTACTGTAGAATTGCTTTATTTAATTGAATCAGCTAGTTGAGGCAAATAAAATTCATAACTTAACATTTCACAAGTGCTTGATAAATAAAAAAGGAATTAACACAGCATTCTATGGTCTGCCCAACCGTGGGGCTAAAATAAATAAAACCATCGTCGTAGGGGCTGGTAAAGTATCATAGCATTTTATGTCGCCCAAAATCGTAGGGCAAAATTAACACAGCTATATATATATATATATATATATATATATATATATATATATATATTTCTGTAATATTTCCAGCCCCACGATTTGGGCAGACCATCAAATGCTGTGTTATCCTTTTATTAATCAAGCACTTATGACGTGAAATATTAAGTTATGAATTTTCTTTGTCTCAACTAGCTGATTCAATTAAATAAAGCAATTCTACAATACACAATACACAATACACAATATAATGCTTAAATAATGATTAAATAATGATTAAATATTTACAACCTTTTAAAATCTTCCTTTCTTTCAGAATATTTACATAACAGATTTAAGAAATTAAAGCCAGCAAAACGAGCCTTTTGTTATATTTAGAGACCTTTTAAAACGTTTCAAGATGCCTATTACCTTTCATAAATTGATCAAAGAAACTCCGGTTTTGTTGACTCTTACATTTGCGAAAAATATTGAATTAAAACAGTTTACAGAAATAAATAATATCAATATAGCTAACGTGGAATGGTTCAGTAGTTTCTCTGCATCCCCCAAGAGTTTTCGTGTCCAGCCTGAATAATTAGAGTCGAATTTGGAAGTCGAAATCAGACCAAAATACTATCCAAATCGTTATTCAAAATCCCATAAGTTAATACAATTTAAGATTTAAATTGTATATCAGTAAATAAAATGTTTTCCATCTCCGTAATTAACAAAACAGTAATAGAACATTTACCATGTCAGTGATTACCAAAATTAGTTTATCAGGAGGTGATTAACCAGAGTAATCTCCAGAGCCCTGTTTTATTTATGTTAGAAATTGTATATTTTTACTAAATTGTTGTTTACTTACGTCTATAATAGATCGGCTCATTTGCACAATTTTTACACTTTTATTAAATGATTTTGATTTATTTTCGTATGACTGGTTACGTAAATAATTTAGCACTTCTGGGTATCGTGATATCCCAGTTTAAAATGTATACTAAACTCGTCGCTCAATTGTTATCGTATTTATAGGCTTTGCCTCTTGTTTTCTATTCGTTGTTTCACGTGTTGGGTCGACACCTTCTGCGATTATCTTTTGTGTACACCGGGAAATTTTACCAAGTGTATAGTTTAAATACTTGGATGAACGCTTAAATTGTCACGTATTCATTTACATATCATGATGTTTAATTGAGAAATCCCACAAATTTCTGAGTAAATTGTCACGTATTCATTGTTATTTGCTTATTCTAATCTAAACCGAAATAAAATTGGTGTTTGTTTATTTCTTAGTTAAATTGGATTTTTGAACAAATGTAATACTTTATGTCACGTACGATTTATTCAAATAATGCATAATTTTAGCCTGCGTATACGATGATATATTTAACGCACTTGTTAAATATTTATCATGCCAATTCATATAGATTTTCCGTTGATTTAATTTTGATGCATTTCGTTACGTTTTTAAATCTTATTTTTGCTTGTAACTACTCTTGGATTTCTCTATTTCTTATGCGTTTAATCTATTGTACTTTTATGTACAGTGTGCTTTTAACTAACAATATGTATAGTAACCTAGTTACTCTTATAATATTTGTAATTATGTGCTTTTGTTAACTGGAAGTTGCTTTTGTTTATTCTATGACCCCTATGACTTAACCTTCCCCCTAAACAATCCTATAATTATAGCAATATACAGGGTGTCCGGAAAATACGTGTGCAACGTAAGAACAGAGATTCTTTGGCTCGAAATAGATCGATTTGAGCCAACTTACCTATTATACAAGTTGCTTCATTTAGCCGCTAGAGTGCTTCAAAAATCATGAAAAATATTTGATATTTTAAAATAACTCGAAAGCGCGTCGATAGATTTTGACCATTTGTGGGGTGCGAGTTTTTACTTTCAATTGACATCTTTTGGTGGTGTACGCAATTATTTTTTTCTGTCAAACCGCTCGTCTAATCAAAATTTTACAAGAGACAAAAAAGTTTTCAAATTAAGTCGGCTACTCATAAAAAACATTGTTAGTCACTGCATAAACAGAAAAAGGTAATGGTCGGATATTTATACAATACATCAGTTTTGGGATACTCGTATGCTTTTAAAATTATTGCGTACACCACCAAAGATGTCAATTGAAAGTAGAAACTCGCACCCAAAATGGTCAAAATCTATCTACGCATTTTCGAGTTATTTTAAAATATCAAATATTTTCACGATTTTGAAGCCCTTTAGCGGGTAAATAGCAACTGTAATAGTATGATCATTTACTATTAAATATATAATATATAATATATATATATATGTGCTCAAAATAAATACAGCATACAACGTTAAATGATTTGTAATTTATTGTACGTTTCAGTGCACAATTCTCACCTTAATCATCGAACTACAAGAAAAAATTATTAACAGTCAGCAATAGCATATAACAGGCAAATACTTGCAATTACTTCACAAAAGTTATAATAAAGACGTAATTTAAAAAATAACTGCTTAAATACCATATAAAATTAAAACTTAAAACATGTCTGGACTATATACTTCAAATAATGTTACATTTCAACTGATTGACAGATGGAACAAATAAAAGAGCATGGATATAAAATGTCAAACAACCAATGTTTTATGGATATAAAATTGCTGTTGAGAAGATAATTTAAATAACAAATTGTAATGAATGTAGGGATAATATAAAAATGTTATTGTGATATAAAAGAATACTAAATAATGTCAAGATGGAATATTTGTTAAAGAAAATAAAATAATAATAATAACTGTAGTTAGCTAAATAAACTGAACATTACGATCTGATTATTGATAGAATCGATGAAAATTGAATGGTATGACAATAATAAATACATAAGATGATGGAGATAGAGTATAATGAAAACTAGCAAAAGACACGTTCACTGTAAGAAATAGTGAGATAGTAAAAAGTCAACAAAATATAAAAATTGATTGATGAAAATATAGATTTAAAGACAATAAAAATTGAAATAGTTAATTGTAAATAGAATTTGGATTATAAAAAAATGTAGAACGATTATTTGTTTTGTAGTTGGAAGTATACAAATATGAATAAACAGCATACAAATTATTAATATCTTCTTTATGGTAAATGTTTCCTCCACTTGTGAAATAATAAAGCTATTGTTTTGTTAATGGCTACACAACTATTAACTCGATTTGTATAAGTGAACAAGCTTTTATAATTTCCATAAGTTTATTCACAGATACATCTTGTTTTATTTTGTTGTACACAAATGCCTTATTGTGGACTGCAAATAACTTGTCCTTTTATATATATATATATATATACATATATATATACATAATGCTGTGATAAGGGGTTGTTTAGGGGTTTTATTGAGTAGTAGGGGTCGTGCAGCAACACTAAATAGCAATAGGAATCAGAAAACTGCATTTATTTAGCAGAAAAATAAGTAATTCGTACATTATGTAGATAGCAAGCATTTAACACCCTTTATATAGACTGTAATTAACTTTAAACGATGCAAGTAAGCATATCTTACAACAATAGAACTCGTATTTAGCAGAAAAATAGGTAATTAATACATTATGTAAATAGCAAGCATTTAACACTCTGTATATAGACCGTTATTAATTTTCAGTAATGCCAGTAAAGAGTATCTTTCAACAATAGAACGCGTATTCAGAAGAGAAATGATCGAACATACGTTGAGAAGTGTCCAATTAGTTATAAAAAAAATACGCAGTAGGGTAGATAAGACCTAACAAAGCTTTATGCAAATACGCTGGAACGATGAACGCTTTGATAAGAAAACGCAGTTTCAAAGACGCATAAATACATGAACGAAAACAGTATTAAAGTTACATCATTTATTTTGTACTATTATCCAAAAAGATGAGATCTACACAAAACAACGTATGGCAGAGATAACAAATAATAAGGTATCAACAGCATAAACACCATTACACGGAAATCCGAATTAATTACATCAGAAACAACTTCAAAATACAGGAAATATTAATGACAAAACCTGGTTGGTTGAGATAATCTGCAGGACTGCTTGAAAACCCAGCCTACATGTAGTGGGAAAAGGCTATTTAACACACAGCAGTGATAACACAACTCAGTGCACAACTGATGCACGTCGAAGCACGTTAAATAAATAATGTATAGTAGAATATCAAGTTTATGTTACAGTGAAAATGGTGCAACAATTACGAAGAGTTTTTGCCGTTTTTTTTATAGAAAACGGTTTCAAGTTTGCGTTGATGATAATTCAAGTCTGTGTCGACCATAATATTTCAAGTCTGTGTCAACAATAATACTCCAGGTATATTTCTGGACAATTCAAATGTTTGTCGACCGTAATATTTCAAGTCGGTGTCGACAATAATACTGGACATTTTTAGTTTGTGTTGACAATAATACTTCTGGATTCTAAGGGGACAATTCCAATTGAATTTTGGAACAATTCTGGTACAATTCTAAGCTGCGTCGAAAGCATTTAAGGAAAGAGATTCAAAGCATTTGCAGACAAATATAAAATAAAGAAGCACGAGGTAGTTTTTAGAAAACAAGGGGTAACTGTACTCAAATATTGGTTCAACAAGGCAGAGTATTGGTATTCGAAAGAAGACAGTAAGGGGTGTTGATCCGCAACACGAGCAACATATCAGAGGACAGATCTATTTTATTTTAAGATATTTTTCTATTTAAATTTTAATACTAAATTTATTCAATTTATACAAAACTTGTAATCAAGTCAACAAGAAACGTTGCATACGTTAAACTTACGTAATAATTCATAAAGAGGTCTAGAACGTTTCAGATTTTTTGTAAAGAGGTAGTTTTTGGTGACTTTAGATTAAATTCAAAGTATTTAAATTTTGGGATAAATGATTCATATGATATTGATTGATTGAGGAGTGTATTTACAAAATTTCAAAAATTGTAAATAATATTTCTTTTATTATATGAAATTAATTGACTTCGTTTTATCAATTCAAACAAGTAATCATAAAGGGGTGAAAAGAGAAAATTGATCATCGTAACGTTGTGCACTCTGTGTAGATTAAAAAGGGCAAGACGTGGCATAATAATAAAATTAGTAAGTTTAAAGTGAGAACACAGAGCGGTGGCGTTAAGTAAAACATTTATTACACTGAGTACGGCGTTATATATATATATATATATATATATATATATATATATATATATATATATATATATATATATATAATATATATATATAGAGAGAGAGAAAGCGATATATATATATATATATATATATATATATATTGCTGTAAATCCTCTCATATCTGCAGGAACTGGCCCTTTCAAAAAACATTCGAGCCCCACAGATTTGGGCGTCAAAGAATGCTGTGTTTCCTGTATTAGAATCGAGCCTCACGAATTGGGCGTCAAGAATGCTGTGAATCCTACAAAAGCTATTCATTAACTTAACTGGTCCGTTGACTTTCTTCTGTTCATCGTCTCGGCTGCTCCCCTCGTTAAAACCTTCATCCTCATTCATAAAAAAAAACAAATACATTCCTACCCCAAACATCAACGTTAACTCTATTTACATCAATATTTATAATACATTAACTTTTCCAAAATTAAATTTCAGCATTAATTTCAGTATCATAAAATTTCAAAATCAAATTTGTCATCATTTTAAATGTGCATCCAGAATTAAAGTCCTTGTAGGATGCCTACTAATTAATATAACAATGTATGCAGACCTGAGTCTGAGTACAAAGGGAGCATCTCCCACCCCTTTACGTTAATTAACCAGGTTCGTCTAATTGAGCTCAAAGACATACCCAAATTTTCATCATAATCCAGAACATAAATACTAAATACCCCTTTTTACTTAAACAAGAAAATTTTACCTTAAAATTAAAAATTTGTTGTTAGTACAATTTCACTACTGTCCATTTTAAGTAAATCAATTATAAAGTTATTCAACACACACCAAAACATCAAAATCCAACAACAAAGCATAAGTTACCTGAAGGTTACTGCACTAGTGGCTTCAATGTACATCGTCCTTGCTAATTTCACCATTCCAACTGGGTTATGTTTAGGTCCTCGTATTGCTGGTCGCCTTTAAAGTTTTCTACACCACCATTCATCTAAAGTTGTTTCAGGGCCTCTCAGGAACTCATTTGTGTATATCTGAAGCTTGTTTTGTGGATCCAGACACGTTTACGAATCATTTAATTATTAACACCCCCGAAAAATAGCAAAGAAATTCATACTTCTTTCACAAATATACGCCAAAACTGCCTACTTTTGTGTATTCATTTGTCGTTGCAAATTTGACTAATTGGTACAGTGATACTAGACTTTATTACCTTGTATCTTCTTTTCTAAGTGCACTAAATTACATTCATTGTAGCACGTAAAGAACAAACTGTTTTAAATCACCAAAATATACGAGCAAACTGTTTAAATTATTCTATCAAAATCGGAAAACTAAAAGCACTGTTTAACGCATTGAATCAAATCGAAAATCTAAGAGAGAAACTCATATTAACCCGGGTATATATAGTGGTTAGCCTGTCTGTCGGTTTTGTCCTCAAAACGGCCAGTTTCTAGAATTTCGTATACTATGTTCCCATCTCGACCGCCTGTGCGTCGGTTCTTATTAAATTTGCACTCGCACCAGTTAAATCTCAGAAATTTCGACACGGCTCGCAACGTCTGGAAATAACTAATTAATTTTTATACAGAAATGTTATTTTTACCTCTCAAGTTTGCCTCTTATTTTCAACCAATCGTGACTCTCGTGACGTTGCTCAAATCCCGCCTTTAATTATTAGTGTCTTTGCTTGACGCATTTTCTCTTTCCTTTTCTAACCTGTTCTTATTGGTGCAAATTGATATTCTTTATTATCGATTATTTCAGTCCATGTGTATTCTTATCTGGGTTAAATAACCCCGTATCCAGCCTTCCCGTGAATATTAACCGACAGTTTCTCCAAGATTCTCTGTAACCATTTGTTATCTGCAAAATTTACGCAGAACGAGCTTTTTTAAAAATACGCAGGTTCAATTAACTCCAATTAAAAATAATACCCTTTAATTTTTAGTGACTCCTAATCAAATATTCAATTATTATCTGTACATTTTGTTTAATACTTGTTACCCAAACTTGAATCAATTAATATAAATTTTGCACGTAATTTCCATTTGTTTCTTTACTCGGAATAATTATATTACACGTGGAGCATTTTAATACTGCTTCTTTTTATATAAAGCGTCTTGTAAATAATTTAAATCTCTTATTTTTAATGAAACGAATGAATTTTTATTCTCCACGGTTTTTTAATAAAGCGTATTATCTAATAAAATTCTTTATACACGGTGATTAAAATTATTTGATGTAATTCATTAATTTTCTACCTTGGTCTAAATATGAGTATTTTCCCCCTATTTGAATACAAATAATCCCACTTATTTGAATGCAAATATAAAGCATTTAGACTGCCAAAAAAATTTAAAAAAACATTGCCTATCTCTCTCTACCCTTATCTATCTAACTCACCTAACTTATATTCAATCCAAAAAAATATTTACACCTGTCCTATATCCCTATCCTATTCCTAACTATCAGCTAATTTTATAAACATCCTATATACATCCTATCTACCTATCCTATTCTTAACTTTTAACTATACTTACTTCCCCCTACCTAATCCTATATATCTATCCTATTCTTATTCTATTCCTAACTCCCCACTAATCTTATAAAAAATATCTACACTTAACCTATCTTATTTTCTTCCTACATTTTATTTTCCTTCTCATCGTATATACCTATTTCTAACTATTTCCCATATTTATCCTATACCTAGCTTTATTTTCTATAAACATACTAAAATTCACCTATCTCTATCCTTTGTTCATCAAGTTATTTAAATCTAACTCTCTTCTTGACCCTCCAAGTCTTACTTCTCACCATCCTAATACTCTTCATCCCTATTTTTCCTCCTTTTATATCTATACTTATCATCCTTATTATCTCACATACAATAAACTCATCCCTATTATCCTGACTCTTAAATATTACTTCTTCTTGAGTCTCTACACATGTCTGTTTCTTATTTATCATTGTTTCCTTTTCTGCCGACAAACCAAACGATACTACCTTAAAATTATCGATTTTTCTCTCTACGGAAAATCCTATGTACCTTCTAGAATTCTTGTGTAATGGAATCAGTCAGAATAAATTCCTTAAATCTACTTTATTAAAAATAAACTTGCCACTTAACCTCGTCAAAAGTGTGTCCATGGATGTTGGACAATGGAATTGCGGTTTGGTCCGTTGATTAATTTTTCGTGCATCTTTAATTAATTCTGCCTTCACCTGCTCCCGATATGCTGCTGTTGCTTCTTCCCCCACTAATTCTGCATGTTTTTGTACTAAAGCTTGAACCTCTACTATCCTATCCTCTGGACATCTTATTGTGTTGATCTGTTTACCTTCATCATCCTCTACCTCTACTACATTAATACTAAACCCCGTGTCATCCTCTGTGACTTCATAACTGCCCTTCCATGGCACTACCCTATCTTTAATCCTTACTACCTTCCTTTCCATATCTATCAAAACCCCTAACTGCATCATACAGTCAACGCCTAAAATGCTCTGAAACTTCAGTCCAGGTACAATTACAAACTCCTGTTCACAGCTTAAACCTCCTATATCTATCCTAAGCACCACAACACTATTTACTACAGCAAACTTCTTTTTATTTGGAGCTACTAAATGGCTACGCTTTATAGGCATAAACCTTATCCCTAATTTTGCTGACGAATTCCTCCGATATTAAACTCGCCTCTGCCCCTGTATCAAGTAATACTTCTACATTATTCTCAAAAATTTCTATATTAATAATTGGCAAACATAATTTTTCCTCAGTTTCTGGCTCTACTTCCTCCTCAATTTTGAAAAATTCACGTGGATGTTCATATTCATTTACACTGAAATCTAGTGGTCTGTCGCGTTCTAAAAATCCTGTCCAGGTCTGTTTTCCCTACTTGGTCCTGGTCTAGCCGTCACCTCAGCGTATGTCCTAGGCGTTTCCACTCGTTCCGTGTCTGTATTAGCAGTCCCCCTCATGTCCGGTGAACTATTCCTTCTGGTAGGTTCCGGTCTCGGTGCAGGTCCCCTTCCTAGACTATTACTTCTAAAGTATGGTCGTCGCTGTTCCCAATTCTGTCGCTGGTATCCGTAACTATTCCCCCTTCTAGCATAGTTGTCCCGTCTATTGTCAAACCTAACTGTGTTGATCTGTATTTCCCTATTATCCGAGGTCGTCCACTACTTACGTCGTCGTACCTCTGCAGGTATTCTAAAACATTTCTCTGTCCACTATGTTCTGTAGTGCTACGTGTTGTCTTACTTCTACCTCGAAGTGTCGTGATAAATACTTGATAATTTGTCGGTCCGTCAGTGGTGGGTTCAATTGCTTTGCTATGCTATACTTGCGTATAGCATATTGCTCCTACTTCCTGAAAATTCTCCCTTAAATTTCCTGTGATTAAGTCGTCTCGTACCTGGTCTTGTCTGTGGTCACTCCAGTAGTGCTTTAAAAATCTGTCTTCAAAGTCCGTGTAGGTGTCTATGTCCTGTCCTACTAAATTGTACCATGCTTCCGCGTTGTCTTTCAATAAAGCCTTTATCGTATTCAGTTTAGTCTGTTCGTCAAATAAATTTCCCACTAGATTTCTTACACTATTAATAAAAATTTGTGGATTTACCCTGTTATCGCCATAAAACTTCATGTGTTGGTCCAATGATCCTCCACCTGTATAAAATCTGGGACCATCCCCCGTTAAATTTGACATGTTGTATTTGATACTACTAACTTCGCGTTCTACCCTGCCGAACTGATCCCTACATGAGTCCGTCACTTCAGTCATTTTATATTAATCTCTTCTTCACAAAAATGCGTACTTCGGACCTTAAATGTCCCATTTCCTGTCGAAGACCTGTAATATCACGCTCATTTTTTCAACCCTATTTTCTACTTCCCCAGTTTCACGGTAAGATTATCTTTAAATTCTGTAAATTCTTTAGTATTTTGTTCAATTTTCCCGCTTATCTGCTCTAATTTTCGGTTGGACTCCTCCCTAGCTCTATTCGATTCTTCTCTAGCTCTATTAGCTTCATCGCTTAGCAGTTCTAATTTTCTATTGGATTCTTTCCTAGCTCTATTAGATTCTTCGTTCATCCTCTCTAGCATTCTCATTATCATCTCGTTTCCTTGATCCCCTGATTCCGTCCTCGACTGATCTCTACTGCCTCCAGCTTCTTCCATTTTAGAATTTTTCTCACACAATGCACTATCGTCACTTCCAATTTCCACTCCTTGACTCCTTAACCACTCTTTTCTCTGCATACGTTCTACTCACTCTCGCACACTCTAAAATACTCTTAAATTTATACACACACACAGAAACACTCTCTCTCTCAGATCGCCAGTTTCCTGGAATAAAATCACAAAAATTTTATTTGGAACCCGAGCCTCACTTTTGGGTCGCCAAAGAATGCTGTGAATCCTCTCATATCTGCAGGAACTGGCCCTTTCAAAAAAAACATTCGAGCCCCACAGATTTGGGCGTCAAAGAATGCTGTGTTTCCCTGTATTAGAATCGAGCCTCACGAATTGGGCGTCAAGAATGCTGTGAATCCTACAAAAAGCTATTCATTAACTTAACTGGTCCGTTGACTTTCTTCTGTTCATCGCCTCGGCTGCTCCCCTCGTTAAAACCTTCATCCTCATTCATAAAAAAAACAAATACATTCCTACCCCAAACATCAACGTTAACTCTATTTACATCAATATTTATAATACATTAACTTTTCCAAAATTAAATTTCAGCATTAATTTCAGTATCATAAAATTTCAAAATCAAATTTGTCATCATTTTAAATGTGCATCCAGAATTAAAGTCCTTGTAGGATGCCTACTAATTAATATAACAATATATGCAGACCTGAGTCTGAGTACAAAGGGAGCACCTACCACCCCTTTACGTTAATTAACCAGGTTCGTCTAATTGAGCTCAAAGACATACCCAAATTTTCATCATAATCCAGAACATACTACATCACTCAATAAGTCCGTAGGATGATACATAGATGGCGTTGCTATGTAATAATCCATATGATTTGTAGGAAGTACTAACCTTAAAAAGATATCTGTCAAAATTTCATGACAATCCGACGATTAGTTTACAAGTTACAGAGGTTCAAGTGACGATACTTTTGAGTTTTTCAAAAATGAATTCCAAGCAATTTCGCGTGTTGATTTATCATTGCTTTTGATGGGTAAAATACCATCGCAGCCAAAGCATGGCTTGATAAGTGTTATCCGGGCTCTGCTCCATCGAGGCAAACGGTGGAGAAGTGGTTTGCTGATTTTAAACGTGGCCGTTCAGACACTGACGATGCTGAACGCTCTGGAAGGCCAATTGAGGTGGTTACAACGGAAAACATCAAAAGTCCACCGAATCGTTTTGGAAAACAGAAAAGTGAAATTGCGTGAGATAGCTGACACCTTGAAGATATCAGAAGGCAGTGTGCACTATTTTGCATGAACATTTGTCCATGAGAAAGCTGTTCTCAAAGTGGGTGCCGCGTTTGCTCTGAGTGGACCAAAAACAACAACGTGTCGATGATTCTGAGAGCTGTTTGGAGCTGTTCAACCGGAATAAAAGGACTTTTGCGTCGGTATGTGACAATGGATGAAACATAGATCCACCACCACACTCCAGAGTCTAATCGGCAGTCAGCTGAGTGGACTGCAGCCGGAGAACCACGTCCAAAGCGGCAAAACCGCAAAAGTCGGCTGGTAAGGTTTTGGCGTCTGTATTTTGGGATGCGCACGGAATTTTGTACATCGACTATCTTGAGAAAGGAAGAAGAATCAACAGCGAATACTACATGGCATTATTAGTGCGTTTGAAGGAAGAAATTGCCAAAAAAACGGCCACACATGAAGAAGAAAAAAATTCTCTTTCACCAAGACAATGCACCGTGTCACAAGTCGATCGCAACGATGGCCAAATTGCACCAATTGGGCTTCGAATTGCTTCCGCACCCACCGTATTCTCCAGATTTGGCCCCCAGCGACTACTACCTGTTCGCAGACCTGAAAAAAATGCTCGCCGGAAAAAAATTTGGCTTGGATGAAGAGGTGATCGCTGAAACTGAAGCTTATTTTGAGGCCAAAGACGAATTGTTTTACAAAAAAGGTATCGAAATGCTAGAACGGCGTTGGACTGATTGTATCACACTTGAAGAAATGTATGTTGATGAATAAAATCGAATTTCGCCAAAAAAATGTGTTTTTCTTAGTTATCCTACGGACTTATTGAGTGATGTGTTAAATACTAAATACCCCTTTCTACTTAAACAAGAAAATTTTACCTTAAAATTAAAAATTTGTTGTTAGTACAATTTCACTACTGTCCATTTTAAGTAAATCAATTATAAAGTTATTCAACACACACCAAAACATCAAAATCCAACAACAAAGCATAAGTTACCTGAAGGTTACTGCACTAGTGGCTTCAATGTACATCGTCCTTGCTAATTTCACCATTCCAACTGGGTTATGTTTAGGTCCTCGTATTGCTGGTTGCCTTTAAAGTTTTCTACACCACCATTCATCTAAAGTTGTTTCAGTGCTTTTCCGGAACTCATTTGTGTATATCTGAAGCTTGTTTTGTGGATCCAGACACGTTTACGAATCATTTAATTATTAACACCCCCGAAAAATAGCAAAGAAATTCATACTTCTTTCACAAATATACGCCAAAACTGCCTACTTTTGTGTATTCATTTGTCGTTGCAAATTTGACTAATTGGTACAGTGATACTAGACTTTATTACCTTGTATCTTCTTTTCTAAGTGCACTAAATTACATTCAAAGTAGCACGTAAAGATCAAACTGTTTTAAATCACCAAAATATACGAGCAAACTGTTTAAATTATTCTATCAAAATCGGAAAACTAAAAGCACTGTTTAACGCATTGAATCAAATCGAAAATCTAAGAGAGAAACTCATATTAACCCGGGTATATATAGTGGTTAGCCTGTCTGTCGGTTTTGTCCTCAAAACGGCCAGTTTCTAGAATTTCGTATACTATGTTCCCATCTCGACCGCCTGTGCGTCGGTTCTTATTAAATTTGCACTCGCACCAGTTAAATCTCAGAAATTTCGACACGGCTCGCAACGTCTGGAAATAACTAATTAATTTTTATACAGAAATGTTATTTTTACCTCTCAAGTTTGCCTCTTATTTTCAACCAATCGTGACCCTCGTGACGTTGCTCAAATCCCGCCTTTAATTATTAGTGTCTTTGCTTGACGCATTTTCTCTTTCCTTTTCTAACCTGTTCTTATTGGTGCAAATTGATATTCTTTATTATCGATTATTTCAGTCCATGTGTATTCTTATCTGGGTTAAATAACCCCGTATCCAGCCTTCCCGTGAATATTAACCGACGGTTTCTCCAAGATTCTCTGTAACCATTTGTTATCTGCAAAATTTACGCAGAACGAGTTTTTTTAAAAATACGCAGGTGTTCAAACATAATACTTCTACGATCTGAATCTTATTGGGTTTTTACTAGCTTTTATACATATTATATGTAACTAATGGTTCAATTAACTCCAATTAAAAATAATACCCTTTAATTTTTAGTGACTCCTAATCAAATATTCAATTATTATCTGTACATTTTGTTTAATACTTGTTACCCAAACTTGAATCAATTAATATAAATTTTGCACGTAATTTCTATTTGTTTCTTTACTCGGAATAATTAAATTACACGTAGAGCATTTTAATACTGCTTCTTTTTATATAAAGCGTCTTGTAAATAATTTAAATCTCTTATTTTTAATGAAACGAATGAATTTTTATTCTCCACGGTTTTTTAATAAAGCGTATTATCCAATAAAATTCCTTATACACGGTGATTAAAATTATTTGATGTAATTCATTAATTTTCTACCCTGGTCTAAATATGAGTAATATATATATGAACATTGTTCTTGTTTGTGGTTATTAACATGCACTGGTGTTAATCTCGTAAAGATTTTCGTTATGCTTTTCAACTAATTGACTTAATGTTTAAAACATTATTTAAAACGCATCCAGTTCAAGATTAAAAATTTCATTCCATTACAAGTATTTAATGCAAATCAGACAAATCGTGTATGTCATTTTCTAAATTATTCTACAATTAAATTCATTCAACAATTGGCAAAATAACATGAATCAACATTTCAATTAGGGGACTGTAGTGTGAGATAAGGCGTTTCATAACCCATAAATCAAAAGATAACGATTGTAAAACGCGCTATAATAACTATTAATTTATTCTTTAAACTACATCAATTAGGAATTTCTGTTCCGAATGGACCTACACCTTGGAGAAGTTCTAGAGTACTAGAACGGGTGGAGTGGTTTTCTCATTCCAGAGATCTAAAGAGCCTAATTACAGGTTCAATCAAATTAGTTGGGTCTTTAGTAAGGAACAAGACTAAGACAGGTTCCCGCAAGAGCTTTTTCGGTACTTAGTCCCAGTGGCCATAGGAGTCAATATGGCATTCTAAGATACACTACTGTGATCTGGAAGGCAACGGAAAACCACAACATTACCTCCCAAGTACACATCGTACTTAAATTGTTTTAAAACGATGGCATCCTCTGTGGTAAAGGATTCTGGAGTTAAAATAGTTCGCCATTCGGATCTCCGGGAAGGAACTACTTCGTAGGATGTGATACGAAAGTTTAAAAGAAAAACAGGGAACATTTTGCGTATTAGCAAAGTTCGCTGGCTAGAGGCGGGGGAATTTTGAAGTGGAGATTTTAGGGTAATTCAAACAGGATCAGAGAAAGGAAATCGGGTTTGGGGACAGTTATGCAAAAAAAAAGATAGGACACTGTGTAGAAAACTACTTGCAAAAGAACGAAAGAGTTAGATAACAATATAAACTGATAAATACAATAATAATACAAGTATACATGCCCACCTCTAGCTACAATGAGCAAGAGGTAGAAGCGATCTACGAAGATACCGAAAACATACTAAGATACGTAAAAAAACATGAAAATTTAATAATTACTGGAGATTTTAATGCAGTGGTAGGTGATGGTAAGGAAGGAGTGGTAGTAGGTTTATTTGGTTTAGGCACGAGAAACGACAGGGGAAATAGGTTGGTAGGATTTTGCGACAAGAACAATTTATCATCACAAACACATTATTTCAACATCGTGCTAGAAGACGATGCACATGGACAATTGTACAATTTATAAGAAGTAGCTTTGCTAAGAGTGATGCAGTAGCTATTAGATGCTTGTGTAGATTATATATAAATGGCTGCATAATAGTAGGGCTGCTTTTAGTAGACATTGTCCATATATCTACGCTTGCTCCCACAAAACATAAAAAATTATCACAAATGACATAATTAAATCAGACTATGGTATTATGCAGACATTTAACTTTTCTTAAACATGTTCAAAAGAAAGACACCTCAGCTTAAAATTTTCAACGACAACGTACAGAATTATCACACTCACTGGGGTTCTTGTAATGATACAATAAAATCCAAAAGAGAGCATTCTCAATTTTAAACGAGAATACTCTCTTTTCGATTTTATTGAAAAGTTTTCGTGTACACAGTCAGGAATTATTTCTTCATCTTGTAATGATACACTTTGCTAATAAAAGACTTGGATCTTGTTCTGTTTACTTATATTATCCCAAAGATATATTAGTGTTTTAATTTACAAAGCATTAGTACTGAATTAGTTTCCAATTAGAAAAACTTTTTTATATAGCGTTGTCAAAATATTTTTCTCTAGATAACGTTGGCTGACTAAATAAACTTGTACGCCTTAATATTTTTGTTAGTGTTATAGAGAAGCTCTTTTTGTGTCATTTTGGAGCAGCCACTTCCCTATTTCTATTTTCCTTTTTGATATTTTATTTCTGGATCAGGAAACATTTCTCTAGCAGAGATCAAATTGAAGGTTATAATATGTCTGGAACCATGAATCGATTCCCTAAATTTAGTATCCGTTCCATGTATGCGATCCATCACGCCCAAAACTCCAAAACAATTAGTGAACCTAAAACAATAATTGTATAAAATAATAAAGCTAAAAAGAATAGATTTTGTGGGATTATAATTAAGTTATAATAAACGTTGAGTCGTAAATATACTTTTATTATTAATTATGCTGCATTCAGCGACGTAGTCTAAAAAAACAAAATAAAAAGAGGGAGAAAAAGAAGAAGTTGACCGAGCTCAATCAGCGAGTGGGCGGGGTATTATACCTACAAAAAAATTTAAGGGAGGCCTGAAATAAAAATGTACTCACTCACGCACAATCAAACATTTACAAACTCAAAACCTCTAATTTAAAAAAAAAACAAAATTATATACAAAACACAATAGTACCAAAAATGAACAATTCGTACACAATATACATATTTACGAATAAAAAGAATAATTTTTAACATAGCGAGCTGCAGTTTTTAGATCACCCCTATATTAATCTTCAACCAAGAAAAACGAACAAAATTACCCCACTAAAAACCACAACTCGAAATCAGCATTGTAAGTACGGAATTCTATACTTAAAATTATCCTAATAAAGAAATCAGGAAACATTATAATATCCTCGCACATACAAACAACCTGTCATTTTACCACCAACAAGGTGACCCGTGTATATATGTTGTTTCCAACAACTACCGGGCACCCATATAAGAAAATTAGCGTATAAACACTCACCCTCGAGTCACTACCGTCGGGTTAGCTCCTACCGTCTGTAAAAACGATGCGAAAGAAAGGTGCGCATGATCCCGCCTTGGGGTGGCTTTCCCATCACAACAAGGGGCGACCATTCATTGTGGATTTAAAGGCCACCGGAAGGAGCTATAGTAATGTTGCGATCCACTATTAGGCAACCCGTCAAACATACAAACGCCCGGGGCACAGCGTATTCTTCAGCATTCGAGAATCCTTCTACAAAGTTCTAGATAATGAGTCATATCTTAATGCAGGGTATATATAAGGCCGCTTATGAATGTAAGAGTTAGTCTATTCTTGAATGTCTAATATAAATTATATCGTTGTAAAGTAAACGTAGTTGAGTTTTTAGAATATATACATAAATGATATGCGGTGTCTAATGTGCATGCAGCTTGCAGTATACATAAATAAATAGAAGTGTATAAACAAATAGTTGTGTTAGTGTGGTTATTGGACCTAGGGTAAAGAAGTTAGTTTAAGAAGATATTAGTGCTTGTAAATTCATTAGTGTAATAGTGCTTCATTGTTAAGTGGACTGAAAACATCTATAAATAAGGCATATATTGTTAATTAGACTTGTGAACAGTGAGTAATAAAGACCATTATTATTACTTGTTTTAAATTAAAGAAACGCGGTAGTAGTAGCGCGTTACACTGGTGTCGAGCATTTGTGGGGTATATAGTGATTAATTAAAAGGAAAGCACACAAGTCTAAAGCCGTTTAAGTAGTTTATATATGCCAGTTACAAGAAGCCAAAATAAGATGGACGCAGAAGGTTTAATGAATTTCCTCAAGGATTTTAAATCCGGTATGGAGGAGAGGTCGGCTAAACTAGAAGTGACACTCAGTGAAAATGCTGAGAAAATAGAGGAAAAGTTGAGTGAAAATGCTGCGAAAATGGAAATAAAGTTTAGTGAGAATGCTGAGAAAATAGAAGAAAAGTTAAGCGAAAATGCTGCGAAGTTAGAAGAAAAGTTGAATGAAAAAACAGCCACGTTAGAACAAAGATTAATGGAAAGCTCCATTGCATTGAAAGAAGATGTCACTGAACAGGTAAAAACAGTTGAGCAAAAGTTGGACAGTAAGTTGATAAAAATGGAAGAAGATGTGATGAGGCTGCAAGAACAAGTAATTTCACTAACAACGCGGCCACTTGAATTGCCAAGCCAAGTTGTTAATCAGAACATTCCAGAAATAAGAACCACGGAAAGAAGCGAGTCAATTCCGTCTAAATTTAAAGTAAAACCACCTACATTCGATGGTAAAACACCTTGGCCCACATATTTGAAACAATTTGAAGCTGCTGCAATAGCCAACGGTTGGTGCAACAAAGAGAAGGCTATCTCTCTAATAGTGGCCCTACGGGGGGAGGCTCTTAACATCTTACAAACGATTCCCGATCACCAGCAGAATGATTACGGCCTCTTAACATCAAAGCTTGAGATGAGATATGGAGATGCTCACCTTCAACAGGTTTACCACGCACAAGTTAAGAACCGCTCGCAAAAGACAAGTGAAAGCCTGCAAGAATTCGAAGCTGACATTGCCAGGTTAGTTAGATTGGCATACCCAACGGCACCAGACAGCTTCCTCGAACAACTTGCTGTCCAAACATTTGTGGATGGCGTTAAGGATGGCGAAATACAGCAAGCGCTAAGACTAGCACGACCAAAAATGTTAGATGATGCACTGGCCCATGCGCTTGAATTTGAAGCAGCTAAGCAGACATCACATAGGGTGAGTCACAAAGTTCGGTCTGCCTTAGAGGAACCTGGTCAAGCTCAGAACAGCATAGATGAAATAATCAACCGTGTGTTTGAAAAGCGAAAGGCGGAAAGGCTGAAAAGACTACGACCGCGGAGATGGCGTCTACGATGCTGGAGCTGCGGTGAAGTTGGCCATATGCAGAGACGCTGTACTCAACCAAAGAAACAACCGGTTGTGCCAAAGCTGGTCCATGTAAGAGGGCGAACTTCGACAGCACAGCGTAGTGCCCCGGAGATTATCATCCGTGCTGCATCGTCGGTGGAAAGTCTGGACAGCATTTATATCGATGGTAGAATTAATGGTAGGGTTGTCCGATTACTTGTGGATACAGGAGCGACAAGAACTATTGTGAGACCAGATTTGGTTGGTCGTGGAAAAGTGCTACCTGTATCGGTGTGTCTCCGAACGGCAAGTGGTGAGAAGATTGGTACTCATGGAGAGACTGCCGTTATGTTGACAATTGGGGACAAATTAATTAATCATCGAGTGTTGGTGGCTGAAATTACAGAAGAAGTGATCTTGGGAATGGATCTCATGAGAGAATATGGGTTTCATGTAAACATGAAAGAAAATGTGCTTCGGATAGATGATGATGAGATTCCATTTCAAGGGACGAGTAACCAGACGATGCAAGTTCGAATGATTTGCGATATGAAAATACCCGAGAAGGCGGAGATGATAGTAATGGGACGCCCGGATGGTACGCTCCGGGAAGGACAAGTATGCATGATGGAAGCAACTGAATCGGGGATGGGTCAGGAGGACTTCTGATTGGAAGAACGCTGGTAAAGTCTCGAAATATGGTACCAGTAAGGGTGCTGAACATTAACCCTCGTACAGTGACCCTGAAGAAAGGCATGATTGTGGGAAGTTGCATTCCAGTATGTCATATTAAACGTTGTATTGACGACACAAAAATAAACCAACCAACGGTTGCTCACAGAAATTGCTGGATATGTTGATACCCTCGTGTCAAGGATTAAATGGCGATCAACTGGGCAAGGTAAAAGAACTGGTCGGACGATATCGAGGTGTGTTTGCACTGGATGATAGTGAGAAGGAAGGACGAATGTTGTGCAACACAAGATCAATACTGGAGATGCGCAACCGATAAGACAACACCCCAGGCGGCTTCCTTTGGCAAAACGTAAGGAAGCTGAGCAAATTATCACCGATATGGAAGAACAGGGAGTGATTGAACCTCGAATAGTCCATGGGCATCCCCGGTAGTGCTTGTCAAGAAAAGGACGGGTCGACAAGGTTTTGTGTAGACTACCGGCGGCTTAACAATGTGACAAAGAAAGACAGCTATCCTTTGCCCAGAATTGATGACACCTTAGATACTCTATCCGGATCTAAATGGTTTTCGACCTTGGACTTGAAAAGCGGATACTGGCAGGTAGGCTTGGAGCCAAACGATAAAGAAAAGACTGCGTTTACAATTGGAACTGGATTATGGCAGTTCAAGGTCATGCCATTTGGATTATGCAATGCTCCTGCTACTTTTGAACGATTGATGGAGTCGATACTGCGTGGACTGTCCTGGAAAACATGTCTGGTGTACCTAGACGACGTGATAGTGTTAGGCCGGTCTTTTGAAGAACACCTTAAAAACTTAGAGGAGATATTCCAAAGATTACGCGGGCAAACCTTACATTGAGCCCCAAGAAGTGTCACCTATTTGGAAAAGAGGTGAAATACCTAGGACATGTCGTTTCAGAGACCGGAATAAGAGCTGACCCTGACAAAATAAAAACGGTACAAGAGTGGCCTACACCAGCAGATATACACCAACTACGCAGTTTTCTAGGATTGTGCACATATTACCGACGTTTTATACTTGGGTTTGCGAACATTGCCAAACCGTTAACAAAATTAACCGAAGATGGACAAGAATATGATTGGAATGACGACTGCCACAGTGCATTCGAACAACTGAAACGGCTACTAGTTGCAGCACCAATTTTGAGTTATCCACGGATGGAGGAAAATTTGTGTTGGATACCGATGCCAGTAACACAGCTATAGGAGGCGTTCTTTCTCAAGTGCAGGACGGACAAGAAAAAGTTATTGGGTATTTCAGCAAGGTCTTGTCGCGGCCAGAAAAGAACTATTGTGTGACAAGAAGGGAGCTGTTGGCCGTCGTCAAATCCGTAGAGCACTTTTATAAGTACTTATACGGCCGTAAATTCCTGTTGAGAACAGACCATGCTGCACTGAAATGGTTATTGCAGTTTCGAAATCCTGAAGGGCAAGTGGCAAGGTGGATAGAGCGGCTGCAGGAATATGACTTTGATACAGAACATCGTGTAGGAACTAGCCATCGGAATGCAGACGCTCTATCAAGGAGACCTTGTCCGATGGACTGCAATCATTGCTCCAAGATGGAAGAGAAAATAAGTGTCATCCATAGAATGACGGTAACCGATGATACTTGGCAACTCGAAAGAATACGAGAAGACCAGGAGAATGACGCCGAATTGGGACGTATTATTGAGTGGAAAAATAGAGGACAACGGCCAGCTTGGGAAGAAATTAGTATTTTAAATAGGAGCCTGAAGGCATACTGGGCACAGTGGGACTCCTTGATGATAGAAAATAGAATCTTGAAACGACGCCTGGAATTTGAAGAGGGCACTGAGAGACTTCAAGTGATAGTGCCGAGAAGCAGAGTGCCGGAAGTGTTGCAGCACTTGCACGATGGTATTTCCGGAGGGCACTTTGGCGTGAAAAGAACTCTCGAGAGAGTGAGAGAAAGATTCTATTGGCTGAACTGCAAAGATGATGTGAAGGAGTGGTGCCGGAAATGTGAATTGTGTGCCTCTGCAAATGGCCCGGTCTCAAAACGGAAAGCCCCAATGAGACAGTATAACGTGGGGAATCCTTTTGAGAGGGTAGCCATTGATATAGCTGGTCCATTTCCTGAATCAGAGAAAGGAAATAAATACATCTTGGTTGCAATGGATTATTTTACCAAATGGCCGGAGGCATATGCTTACCTAACCAAGAAGCCGAGACGGTTGCAGATGTACTAGTCAGGAGTTGTTTTGTCGTTTTGGAGTTCCGGTGGAATTACACTCCGATCAAGGTCGAAACTTCGAATCAGTATTGTTTCAAAATGTCTGCAAGCATCTTGGAATCAGGAAGACTAGAACCACGCCACTTCATCCCCAATCGGATGGAATGGTTGAAAGAATGAACAGGACGTTAGGAAGTACCTGGCCAAAGTTGTCTCTGAACATCAACGAGACTGGGACCAATATCTGCATTTGTTCCTACTGGCGTACCGATCTTCGGTACATGACAGCACAGGGTACTCTCCCGCTTGCGTAATGCTAGGACGTGAATTGCGGCTACCATGTGATCTTCAGTTTGGATTTAAACCTGGAGAAGAGATCGCAGGTGAAGATTACGTTAGTAAGCTTCGTGAAAGATCAAATAGTATTCACGAAAACGTCCGAAAGAATATACAGGCAGCAAGCGATCGAATGAAATCACAATATGACACGAGAGCACAAGAAGGTGGTTATCAACCTGGAGATTTAGTGTGGTTGTACAATCCACAAAGAAAACGTGGATTGTCGCCAAAACTACAAAGACAATGGGAAGGGCCGTACGAAGTGTTAAAAAGGATTAATGATGTAGTGTACCGGATCAGAAGATCCCCTCGTGGTAAACCGAAAGTGGTACACTTTGACCGTTTAACATCCTACGCTGGCAACAACCAGGAAGACTCGAATAATGATAATGGTGTTCGGCAAGTTATTAATCATGAGCCAAATGTAGATTTTGAGAGCTTTATGGCGGCGTATGGTGGTTCCGCTAAAGCGAGATTTGGCGTTGTTGTTGAAAAACAGCAAGATCTGTTTAGAGCACCAGAAGAGTATTCCCTTGCACATTGCGTAGCTCAAGATTTGGCAATGTCAAGGGAATAGCTGTTGTTTCAAGAAAAAGTTTGGATGTGTGGATGAATTAGTACAACAGCAGCCAACTGTAGGAAAATCTTTGGTCCTTCAAGATAAAAATCGTTATGTTTACTATCTGGTCACCAAAAATTCTTCATGGCAGAGACCTAGTTATGGACATCTATGGGTGGCTTTGCTAAATCTTAAGGCGCAGATGATGGAAAATGGAGTAACGAGACTAGCGGTGCCCAAGCTGGGCTGTGGACTGGATCGCTTAGACTGGCGAATAGTCCGAAATATGCTAGAAGTAGTTTTCCAGGAACCAACGTCCAGGTTCTTGTTTGTTGTTATCAACCGGTTGCCTACCAAGACCAGGAAAAGAGTGTTGACTGTTACTTCCAACGACGCGGTGGATGCACCAGGGGAGATAGCTGCCGATACCGTCACCAGTCATCGAATTGGCGTCAAGATGGATTTACAGTTACGAGACGTAACGGTTTTAAAGAGGGGGCAGTGTTGCGATCCACTATTAGGCAACCCGTCAAACATACAAACGCCCGGGGCACAGCGTATTCTTCAGCATTCGAGAATCCTTCTACAAAGTTCTAGATAATGAGTCATATCTTAATGCAGGGTATATATAAGGCCGCTTATGAATGTAAGAGTTAGTCTATTCTTGAATGTATAATATAAATTATATCGTTGTAAAGTAAACGTAGTTGAGTTTTTAGAATATATACATAAATGATATGCTGTGTCTAATGTGCATGCAGCTTGCAGTATACATAAATAAATAGAAGTGTATAAACAAATAGTTGTGTTAGTGTGGTTATTGGACCTAGGGTAAAGAAGTTAGTTTAAGAAGATATTAGTGCTTGTAAATTCATTAGTGTAATAGTGCTTCATTGTTAAGTGGACTGAAAACATCTATAAATAAGGCATATATTGTTAATTAGACTTGTGAACAGTGAGTAATAAAGACCATTATTATTACTTGTTTTAAATTAAAGAAACGCGGTAGTAGTAGCGCGTTACAGTAATTATAAGTAAAATTAATTTATTGTCGTTGAAAAGCACAATTTTATAAAACCCATAAATACTGAACACGCTGTAAGGCGTGCGTGAACTTTTCATACAGAAAAACGGAAACAACAAACCATTCTACGCGTGTTTTCTATGTGTAGATTTAAAAGCAAGTAAATATTAATTTCGTTTCACTAATGACCAGAGCTCAAAGTAATATTGTTGTTAAGGAAATAAAACTGAAAAAACACGGTTTATTGGGATAATACGCGGTTTTAATTTGACGAAGCTTACAATGGAAAACACATAAGTCAATTATCCGATACTTAGAACCAGTTATCGTCTGTTTAATTTTAGCATAAACTTTACATTGAGGAATTATTAGAAGGAGTATTAATTATTAATTAGGCTCTAGGATGTAACAATAGGAATCGAATTTATACAAAACAGATAAATGAATTAACACGTGAAAAGGTTATTTTAATTTACTGAATTAATTATCGTTTTTAACGCCAAAGGGATTTGAGTTGAAAATTATTAGACCGCGTATTTCTTATTAACAGAAACAAATGTACGGGGTGTTCAAAATAAACGTAACAGTTATAATCCTTTTTATAATAAACAGGGTATTTTATTATTGAACAATTTAACCATAATCTTAAACAGTAAGAATTAGAGACAGCCCGTCGTACGTGTTATCTCAAATAATATATTACGTCTCACATATATTGTTAACACGAGTTATGTATCCCCCAATTACCTATATATATATATTGATATATTGAATCTAATAGGAATTATTAGAAATTGTTAAGTAAAGTATAAGTTCAATGCAACATTGTAACACAAGGATAACCCAGAGAGGTTATAGACAGTTCATGAGAACGGACATGCAACTTTGCATCCGTGAGGGCAGTGATACTGCAGATGGCAGGTCACAGGCGGTCAACAGACCGCAATTACTTAGAATTAAGTTGTTACATTGTAATAAAGTGTACAATTAAGAAAAACGCAGACATGATATCTGCAAGTTCCCACAGCCGTGTGAGGGGCAGGTTATTATAAAAAGCCCGGGAGCTCAATGCCCGGCAGTCAGTCTGAGTTTACAGCTTTAGCATTGTTGTCTACCTAGGCTACTCACCAGTACAATTAATTTTTTATAAAGTTATTATGTACAAATTAAATTAAATTTTGTTAAGAGTCGAAATTGTTTTTTAAAAACACAGCTCCAAAGGCCTGAACCTTAACTGGCGCAGTCGTAACGGATGTCAAAAGGGCACTAAAAATCCAAAAATCGGAAGATTGGTGACCAAGAATTTTAATTCAAAATTTTGGCAGAACCCAAACCAAGTTGGAGGAAGAACACAAATCGTCTAAATCCAGCAACAAACCAAGTTGGACGCAGAACAAGAATCGTCTAAAGACAACAAACAAACCAAGGTGGACAAGATACAGCATCGATCGAGCCCACCAAAGAAACAGATGAAATTAATGTAAGTTCATTTCCATACCTTTTTTTTAACCAGAAACTATAATTGATATATGCTAGTATTATTATTATTGATTACCATTTATTATTATTGTTTTATGAATTTTATTTTTATGAATATTGTTTTGAAAATAATTACAAAGTGAATTATTTCCAAAAAAACGAGACCTTATTTGAGAAAGTATTAATCTATGAGACGAATGAGAGATTTTTTTTTCTTTAAAAAAGCAAATGAGACTTGAATTTAAAAGAGATTCTTACAACAATTATTAAAAACAAACTCAAAATAATCCAAAAATAAACAGGCGCACATTCACTAACACCAAATAAGAAAAGCGATTCAAACCACGTTTTAAACCGGTAAACTAGCGCAAAAGCTAAAGCTAATTTTTCAAAGCAGTCACGGAACGATTATTTAAAACCATTGACCTTATAAATTATAGCAAAACACTCTGCTACGGTAACCTAAAACCACCTAAGATAAGCAAAATACGCGAAGAAAGCATCCTTATTATACAATTAAAACCTCAGAGAAATCGCTTTCAGAACTAAAGTATAACTTCAACAACGCAATCTGCATCATAAGTAAATAATCCATCACGGAATAATAAAAGCAAACAGTTTTGCATTTAATACCTACAAGTAATTAACCCATAAAAGCAGCATTATAAGTAATTAAATCCATCACGGAATAATAAATAATCACGCGTAAAATTGCAATCAACACTTAATGAGAAATTACACCACAACAATCTATAAATAAATTGTAGTACAAACACAGAATAAAAGCTAAACGTTTTTCAATTAAAAATTACTCATCAAATTATAAAGTGCAGTTAAACGGTCATCATAAGAAGCTTTAAATTAAAACGATCATAATTGTAATCTGAAAACTAACATTACGGAGAAATTCAATACCAAGAGATCTAAGAATAAAACTAGACGTAACACTTTATGCAAAGCATTAGCAAGTACGGAAAGTAAATTAGTAATTCCTATAAATTGAAAATTAACACCTGTAAGTATAGTCATATGTTATTAAGCACGTACGCAATTATTACTAACACTACATCTTTTAGTAGTTCATGCAAACAATAAAGTACAGAAGTAATTAACCTCAAGTTATAATTAGAATACAAGACAGACGAACTATACGTTTATGCAACTCAAAACCCACGGAAAGAGTATTAATTACGAGTTAACAGAACTGAACTAACGCAAAACAGAGTAAATACCGAGAGAAACCATTCTTCAGAAAGACAAAAACAGGCAAATCAAAGACTACGGTAATTTATTCAACATTACTGAATATAAATCTCACGAGTACATCACCGCACTGTGTAAATTTTTATTTACCCAATACAAACTTAAAATTAACAAATTCAAACCAAAAATAACGCTGAAAAATAGCAAAATAAATCTCAATCTTACCAAATTTTTATTTCCACAATCTAAACTTAAAATTAACAAATCCTAACTAAAAATAACGCTGAAAAATAACAAAATAAACCTCAACCTTTACCAAATTTTCATTTACCCAATCTAAACTGAAAATTAACAAATCCAAACCAAAACTAACGCTGAAAATAGCAAAATAAATCTCAATCTTTACAAAATTTGACTTTACCTAACCTAAAAGGAAAATTAATAAACCCAAACCGAAATTAACGTTTCAAATAGGAAATTCAACATCAATTTTTACAAAATTCAAAGTTATTCAATCTAAAAGGAAAAGTAATAAAACCAAAGCAAAATTAACATCACAAATAGCAAAACCAACCCCAATTTTTACAAAATTCGAAATTACTCAATCCAAAAGAAAAATTAATACATCCCAAGCATAATTACGCTACAAATAGCAAAACCAACCCCAACTTTTGCAAGATTCGAATTATCCAATCCAAAAGGAAAATTAATACATCCAAAGCATAATTAACGTTACAAATAGAAAATCAACCCCAGTTTTTACCAAATTTGAAATTTCACAACCCAAACGGAAAATTAGTAAATCCGAAGCAAAAATAACAATAAAAATAGCGAAATAAACCTCAATTCAAAAAAAAAAAAATTGAAATTACCCAAAATCGAAAACAACCCTTAACCAACATGAGTAGCACAGACATGCGACTCTATTTGGAGACAATACAGATATATGATGGCACGGAAGCACATCTCTCAAATTTTATTGGAACAGCCGAAATGCTCCTAAAAACCTTCTACAAACCCGGAGATAACGCGAGAAATTCATTGCTCATACGCTTGGTAATAAGTAAACTAACCGGAAGGGCACTAACCTTAATCGTCAGTAGGGACGATTTACAAGAATGGGAACAATTTAAACAACTACTAATTGCATATTTTGAAGACCAACGTAACATAAAATGCCTGGTACGAGACCTAATAAACCTTAGAATGGAACACAACCAATCCCCCTACCAATTCGGAATGAAATGCCAAGACGTGAGAAGTTTAATTTTAACAAAATTAAAAATCGAAGAACCCGATCAAAACGTTAGACATTTAAAAACAAAAATGTATGACGAAATGGCACTAGACACATACATAAACGCTTTACCAGAACGACTATCGGATAAAATCAGATTCCAACGACCCCAAAATCTAGAAGAAGCTATGAACCTAGTCATAGAAGAAGCATATGTAATGTATTACCGCAACAGACTATACAATCCCAACGCAAATAAAAGTTATTCACCAATAAAAACCATACAAGCCACAAGACAAACAATCCCTCAACAAAAATTCACACCCTTTAACGCACAAACAAATCAACCGCGAATTAATAACCCAAGTTTCAACAATACGAATTTTAATAATCAATATAAACATTTTTCAAAACCAACATTTAACCCAACTTTTACGAACCCGCATTCCAACCAAGATTTAATCAAAACCTAAACCAACAAAGACCAGTATTCCACGCAAACCCCAATAGAAATACACCAATGACTAATAATAATAACAACCCTAATAATTATTACAAACCAACACCAATGGATACCTCATCTGGTAACACCAGACAAAATACAAAAATAACACATATCCGACCAAACCCTCATCAGAAACGCAATTTTACATCGGAAGAATTATTCCATTAAGAAATAGACAAATTTGACATTGACCAGAATAATTACATTGAGACACCTACGAACAATGAATCAAATCATGCAGAAACTTACGAACATGACGAACAATACGAAACTTACGAGGAGTACGACGACGAAAACTCGAACTCAAATTTTCAAATGGACCCATTCATAGACAACCAAACTTAATAAACTTAAATAACATAAATCATTTAGTATTACCATACATAGAAATACCCCACGCCAAATTCAAACTATTAATCGACACCGGATCATCAAAAACATTAATTAGCCCCAGAACCGTACAAAAACATTATTTAGATTATGTAGAAAGAGAACCATTTAAAATTAAAACAGCCCATCAAACGACACTACACCAATTCGTAGCCAATATACCCTTACCGAGAACATTTAATGTTAAAATGAAACATAAATTTTGTGTATTCGAATTTAACGACAAATATGACGGATTAATCGGAATGGACCTTCTAAGAAAATTAGGAGCCAACATTGACATTAAAAATCGCTTATTAAGGACAAAATACGGAAAAATCCCAATTAAATTTCAAAACACACAAATTGAACAAAAATACACTATAGAACCCCGAACGAAAAGAAAAATAAAAATCCCAGTAAAATCTAACAAAAATTTAGGAATAATAAATCATATGACATTTCAACAAGGAGTAGAAACCCCAACCGCCTTAGTGCAAATAAAAGATAATTATGCAACCACAACAATATTAAATTCAAACGACTATCCCGTAGAATTATCATTGACAGACCCAATTAACGTAGAAGAACTAAATTTTAACGAAATGGAAATAGACGAAAATTTAAAAAACGAATACAACCCAATAGAACATGACAAAATGTTAAGAGAAAAATTAACTAACATCCGCTTCAATACCGACATCAATCAAGAAGAAGAAAGAGCAATTAAAAACTTATGTTTTGAATACCGAGACATATTCCATTGTGAAGGAATACCATTAACATTCACCAACACAGTAAAACATAATATCGAGTTAACAGACAACAAGCCAATTTTTACAAAACATATAGACTACCTCATGCAAGCCAAGAAGAAGCTGACAGACAAGTAGCAGACTTATTAGACCAAGTCATAATCCAGCACTCCAACTCACCATGGAGCAGCCCCGTGTTAATAGTACCTAAGAAATTAGACGCAACCGGAAAGAGAAAGTACAGAATGGTAATAGATTATAGGAAGTTAAACGAAAAAACGGTAGATGACAAATATCCACTACCAAATATTACCGAAATTCTAGACAAATTAGGCAAATGCCAATATTTTACAACATTAGACCTAGCATCAGGATACCATCAGGTAGAGATGGAAGAAAAAGTTATATCAAAACAGCCTTCAGCACACCGAGAGGACATTACGAGTACAAACGAATGCCATTTGGATTAAAGAACGCACCCGCTACTTTCCAGAGAGTCATGGACAATATACTACGAGGAATACACAATGAAAATGCCTTGTATACCTTGACGACATCATAGTTTATTCCACATCATTGGTAGAACACATAGAAAGATTGAAAGAAGTATTCGAAAGACTTAGACAAGCACATTTTAAAGTACAATTAGACAAAAGTGAATTTTACAAAAGAAGTATCATTTTTAGGACATGTAATAACACCCCAAGGAGTAATGCCAAATCCAGACAAAACAAATGCAGTTCTAAATTACCCATTACCAAAGACAACCAAAGAAATTAAAGGATTTCTAGGACTTAGTGGTTACTACCGCAAATTCATTAAAGGTTACGCTCAGATAACCAAACCCCTGACAAATTGTTTAAAAAGGAAACAAAATTGAACACACCCGGAATTTATTAAAGCCGTAGACAAAATTAAAAACATATTAACGAATCACCCTGTATTAGAATACCCAGACTTTACAAAACCGTTTATACTGACGACAGACGCATCGAATGTAGCATTAGGCGCAGTATTGAGCCAAGGAAAAGTAGGTAGCGATAAACCCATCAGCTACGCATCCAGAACCCTGAATGAAACCGAACAGAAATATAGTACCATAGAAAAAGAATTATTAGCCATAATTTGGGCAACAAAATATTTTAGACCTTATTTATACAGAAGAAAATTTTACATATACACCGATCATAGATCACTAGTATGGCTATGCAAACTGAAAGAACCGAATTCAAAATTAGAAAGATGGAGAATCAGACTCGAAGAGTACGATTACGAAATTATATATAAAAAAGGAATTTATAACAACAACGCAGACGCTTTAAGCCGAATCCAACTCAATGCATTAGAAACGGAATCCATTATAGGAAACGTAGACGAAGCAGAAATAAGGGAAGATCCAGACGAGATCGACACGATACATTCGACACAAAATGAAGAACCAAAAAACGCGATTAAAAGTTTAAACGAAGCAATCGATATGAAACCCAACCAATTTATAATAACCGAAGTTTTAAATAACCCCAATTCAGTAAAATATACAAAAGTAGATAACAAAAGGATATACCAAATTCAAATAACTAAAGATGACAACGAGGAACAAATAATTAAAATTCTAAAAGAATACACCCCGAGAAAAAACGATTTTATTTTTATTTCAACACCGAACATTTATACCAAAGATTTTCAGAATTATACATTAAATTATTCAATAACTCTGGACCTGAACTCATCAGATGTACTAGAAAACTAATAACACTAGACGACCCTGACGAAATAAACGATGTAATTAGAAATCAACACGAAGGAAAAACCAACCATCGTGGAATTAACGAAACAATAAAACAACTCATAAGACGTTATTATTTTAAAGACATGAAGGACTTGACCACAGATTTCATTAACCAATGCGAACTATGTGACAGAGCGAAATACAATAGGAAACCCCCAAAGATACCCTTAATGTTAACCAAAACACTCGACAAACCATTTCAAAAACTACATGCCGATACTCTAGTAGTAGAAGCGCAAAACTATCTGACAATTATAGACGCATTTACAAAAATAGGCCAAGCAATACCAATCACATCCAAAAATAGCATTAACGTGACCCAAGGATTTTTACAATACTTCACATTTTACGGAACACCCGAATCAATAACTTTAGACAATGGTAGCGAATTTAAAACGAGACAATACAAAACACTTTAGAACTCCACAAAATAAAAATTCATTTCATAACGGAAAACCACCCTGAATCAAACGGACTAATCGAACGATTACATTTAACCCTGTTAGAACAAATTCGATTATTAAGAATAAATTATAAAAGGAACATATAACCAATTTAATGTCATACGCACTAATCGCCTATAATAACACAATTCACTCATCAACAAATTTTACACCCTTAGAATTAACCTTAAGACATTCAGATTCACGAAATCCCTATGACATACACTACAATAAAGAAGTATATCAACAATATGCAAAAGACCACAAAGAAAAATTAAAAATAACTTATGACAAAGTAAAAGATAAATTAGAAAACGATAAGGAACGTATCACCACAATCCGAATTAAAAATACCGACTCAAATAAATTTTCAATAGGACAAACCGTATATGAGAAAAACTTTCAAAGCAAGCGACATAAAACAGCACCCAGAAATTTAGGACCATTTAAAATTAAGAAAATATCAGATAAAAACATAGCAGTAGTAGACAACGGTAAAATAACAAAGTACATTCATTTAAAAAACCTAAGACACCCTGTAATTTCAGATGGACAGTCATCACCCTTACCGTCAACCTCCACCCAGGTAGAACGGACAACCAAGTAATAATATAACATATAAAAACAACCCCGGTATACTACCAATTAAATTAGGCAGTATGCAAAACCCAATTAACATTTTCAAAATTAAATACCCTACACTCTAGTATTATTGAACCAACCGATTTATTAAACGAATTAATAAGAATTAGATCATTTATAATTAACAGTAAACTACCTTTTGATGTAACAGAATCGAACATCCTAATATTTGAAAAGATAGCTATAGTAAAAGGCTACATTAAGAATAACGAAATAATATTTTTAATAGAAATCCCAATAGTAGAAAGTAACAATTATCAATATTATCATTTATTTGCTTTTCCAACAAAAGTTACTAGCACATACCAAGTAATCATACCCAAAACCAAATTCCTATCCCTAAATGAACTGAGATATGGTTATACAAACGAAAAATGTACTGAAGTAACACCAAACCAATATTTATGTCAATCGATGACGACAACAACCATTAAAGAAGACAGCCCTTGTGAAGTACAACTATTAAAATTCTCAAATCATTACGAAAACTGTGAAACCAAACAAGTGCAAATAACTAATATGAAAATTCAAAAAGTTACAGATAACAAATGGATAGCCATTTTCCCAACAGAAGTAATAGCAACCATCCACTGCAACCAAGATGAAAATAACCAAGCATTAATCGGAAGCAAACTAATTACCCTCAAAGAAGACTGTTATGTGAAATTGAAAGATGAAGTAATCAGAGTTTATCAAGATCCCATAGCAACAAAGAAACTCGCAAACCTACCGGAACTACAATTCAAGATGCAACAAGAAGACGAAGAAATAATTAAGAAACCTATGAAGCTAGAGCATCTAGACTTAGACGACCTCAACCACGCCGTGAAATTAGTGGAAAGTTATAAAGAACAATTAAGTGAACTCAAAACGCCAAAGTTACATTATAATAATATAAGTGTTTGGACAATTGTATTGATCATTTTAATAATTTTTGTAATTATATACGTATTTTACAAAATGTACCTTTGATATAAGAATGAAGGAAACAGTTCTAGATTTAAGGAAACAAAGGAAAATAAAGAAACGACAAGTATACCTTTAGAAATAATGAATTTTAAATGAAATTGAATTATGTATTTTATGTATTTAAAAATTAAGAAAAACCTTAATTTTTCATTTACGGTGGGAGGAGTTATGTATCCCCCAATTACATATATATATTGATATATTGAATCTAATAGGAATTATTAGAAATTATTAAGTAAAAGTATAAGTTCAATGCAACATTGTAACACAAGGATAACCCAGAGAGGTTATCGATAGTTTATGTGAACGGACATGCAACTTTGCATCCGTGAG
Organism: Platerodrilus igneus; assembly: GCA_036346225.1. Lineage (NCBI taxonomy): Eukaryota > Metazoa > Arthropoda > Insecta > Coleoptera > Lycidae > Platerodrilus > Platerodrilus igneus. The sequence continues at coordinate 30,731 of JARFIW010001779.1, read as the reverse complement.
GGCAGTGATACTGCAGGTGGCAGGTCACAGGCGGTCAACATACCGCAATTACTTAGAATTAAGATTGATACATTGTAACAAAGTGTAAAGCAGACATGAGATCTGCAAGTTCCCACAGCCGTGTGGAGGGCAGGTTACTATAAGAAGCCCGGGAGCTCAATGCCCGGCAGTCAGTCTTCAAACTCCATACTTCGTTGTTTGAGCTACTCAACCGAGTCAGTCTTTGTAATACAGCTTTAGCATTGTTGTCTACTTAGACTACTCGCCCAGTACAATTAATTATTTTTTATTAAAGTTATTGTGAACCAGTTATTCTAAATTTCATTGTAATTTCTGTATAAACTTATTAAATTAAATTTGTTAAAGTATCGACGTTTTTTTAAAAAACCAGCTCCAAAGGCCCGAACTTTAACTCGCGTGCCTTACTAATTGTTTTTTGTTGAGTTTCTGTTGGAAATAAAAGTGGTAGAACTTGTTAAACTCGACCTGCACGCGTGTTTTACGGAACATTTGACGGATTTACTTTAGTGATACACGTGCTTTACTCATTGTGGTTTTTTTTTTGTGGTGCTTTGTCTTTTGCTATTTAAACTGTGTGTGCGATCTAGTTTCGCGGTCCTTTTTTTTATCAGAGTAGTGCATACTTTGGATTATCCAAATACAGTTGATACTGTAGTTTCTGAATTTTACAACCCCAAAAAATCTAAAATAGATCATTGCTTGCGCAAATTTCGTTGTTTGCGAAATATAACAAATTACCGGTTTACAAAGGTATTGGTTGAAGTTTCTCACTGCTTTTTGGATGTTTATAAAAATAATATACATTTGGTCCCAGTTGAGATTAAACTAGTGCTACAAAATATTTCAAAATTATTGCCTCAGGAAATAGAATTAACAAGAAATTTATCAATGCTACATAGTTCCGTCGCGTGATAATGTCTGCTGCTAACCCTAGTGAAATACGTAGGTGTGATTAGGGTAACGTGTGATAAGTTCCATCAACACCCTCACAGTCAAAGGTGAAGTGCTGCGTTAGTGTCGGACATCGTGAATCCCACACTTCAATTGCAAGGAAGCGTTATTGAAGGACCTTTTGTAAGTTGAACTATTTCCTACTTGTTATTACTTTAAATATCTATCCGTTGTTTTGCCATATCTTTGTCGTTCTGATACCTTTTACCATAGACTTGCATGCTATTTAAAAAAAACAAAAAAAAACAAAAAAAAAAGAAGAATCAACAATACTGGATGACTCATATCAATTGTGCTTACCTATTTATCTTTTGTTAAAATTTTGTCTGATTTATGTTTAATTGGTGTGTGAGGAAACGATTCTGCTACTCCCCAATATTACCTCACTTTGTACTAAAAATTTTTGTATTGCTTTTACCGTTGTTATATTATATAGATTATCCAAACAGTTTTTTGTTACATTCTACAAAGTACTGAACAATTTATGCTCGATCAGCATGCTATGCTTTTTCTTTATTTCAGGTTTGCAGGACTAATTTTTTTTATTGCAGGTTTTGTATTCTAATTTTTTTTTATTGCAGGTATTGTTACTAATTCCTTACAACCGCGTACATTATATGTTGGTCTGCTTTCTACAACCTCCCCTAATCTCCGATTGAGCCCGGTCATTTCTTTGATTTTCTTTGTGTTACGCACGGCTACGAGCCAACGTAGCATAAATTTGGCGCCCAACGTGGCTGCCTCGATTAACGTAACAATCTTCAACTATCAGGCGCGTGCTAACCCTAACTTAAATATTACAGAGTTTTATATGCATAAAGTTTTATACACACTATATAGCGTTGTAAAGTATATGAAGAGTGCAAGGGAAAAACGATGAAGGTCCATATTTTATGACAATCAATGTTATGTTAATTTGTATTCTTAAATTGAAATAGAATTCGGAGCTGCAATAGTGGTAAGCTAAAACGACGACAGTACAGAGATATATAAGTTTGAAATATATGTGGCCTGGGAAAAAAGGATGAGGGTGCTAGTGATTGTTGGCTAAACAGATGAGAGTTCACAGGAGTTAATTGCATTGAACCACTAGCTGTTTCATTCGTTTTGTTTTCACTTGCAGTCAGGTAGTCTGTGCAAAACGTTTGTAGGTTGTTATGGTGACACAACAATATTGTGGTGTTGTTAAAGTGTTTCTGTTAAATGATGAGTGAAGATGATTTTGCTACTATTGAGCCTAAGTTAACAAAAAAAAGAAAATTTTATAGACGTTTACAAGATGTTGCAAAACTCATGAAACTGGCAAAGACTGTAAGTGTCTGCGACTTCAATGTTTTAAAAATATTGCTTTGGATGAACGAATGTTAATTATTACTAAATTTAATAAAATTAAATCTTATGATGAACAATCGGTTTATCTTTTTGGGCTCATTACTTGCCAGCAAGTAATTCGGCATCGCCCAAAAAAACTGAAAATGAAGCCGGCTTTCATACATACTCTTATTCTTATAAGATTAGGATACTAAGAAATGATGAATTATCCGAAGTTCCAGTATGCTACAAGGCATTTATGTCACTACATGGTGTAACTGCCAAGAGAATACAAACGTTACAGAAAGGACTTACAACAACAGGAGCTGCCCCCTTGGACATGCGCGGTAAACACAAATCGAGGCCTAATATGCTATCAAATACTAATTTGAACTACGTAGTGGAGCATATTGGCTCTTTTCGAGGCCGGACTTCTCACTATAGCTTGAACAAATCAAAAAAACTGTACTTGCCCGAGCAACTTAACATGAACAAAATGCATGTCATGTTCAAGGAAAAGTACCCCCAAGTTCTTATATCTTATGGAAAATATAGAGAAATATTCAATAAAAATTTCAATATAAGTTTTGGGTATTTACGATCGGACACCTGTAGTGTTTGTGACCAGCAGAAAGTCAAAGTAGAAGCCATTTAATGTAAATTAGCGGACACAGTGATCTCTGTTTCTACAAAGTCAAAACTGATCTCGCAATTGACAAAGCTTGATTCTGAAAAAGAGTTACATTTTAGGAAAAGTCAGGCATTTTATATGCGTAAGAGATGTGAGAAACAAATTTCGCAGAAAAATAAAACTACGGTTGCTATTGCAATGGACTACCAAAAAAACCTAAATGTTCCAAATATTAGCACAAACGATGCGTACTACAAAAGGAAACTTTCGTTTTATATGTTCAACATTCATTAATTATCAGATGCAAAATCATTTCTTTATACATGCCCTGAAGTATCAGCAAAAAAGGGAGCTGATGAGGTGTGCTCTAAGCTGTTTGATTATATAATGAATCATTTAAACCCAGAAGTAAAAAAAACTGACAATATTTTGCGACTCATGCAGTGGGCAAAATAAAAATTATGCCATTTGCAGGATGCTGCATTATATTGCACACTTTGTAAAAAGACTTGAATTGGTTACTGTTGTTTTCCCCATTCGAGGTCATTCGTACTTCGAATGCGATAAAAACATGGGGCTTGTTACAGCTAGAAACTGTACTTTATTGCATTGCATCTTATTATTGTAAAAGAAGGTAAATTTAGTTTCATACCTGCATAAGGGTTGGGGTAAACGGGGAACAAAACGCTCTCTTTTTCCTCAAGTAGTGTTAAGCAGAACGCGATGGTAACAGCATCTCGCTGTAGAGATGCCATTGTATACAGTTAAAGTAATAAATAAAAAATTATCCTTAGATTTGCCTTTTATTGCTAAAGGTCGCTAAGATAATACTACATGGTCCTTGCCGGATGAACCTTTTTTGGTTTATTTTTGTGGTGCATAATTAATTTGAAATTAATTACGTATAAGTGCAAAGGGATGAGCAAGTGGTTCATTTCTACAAGTTACATAGCAACATTGATATCGAAGTATTGCAATAAGCAAACATAACGTGTGTGTCAAGTGTTTAATTGAGAGTGTGTAGTAATTACAAATCTTGTATGATACAAAATTACTACAATAATTCAGTTCGTGGAAAAATTGGCGTCAGGCAAATTTTGTGTGTTTTAAAGCGGACAGTCGAACAAAACGCGGCAGGTAGGTTGTAACGGTACATCCTACAAATTTGTATGGGCAAATTCGAAATAAAAACGACAAGAGTTTCAATACCTGGTCCTAAAGGGGTTGCGAGAATTCCTTACAATTGCTAAGTTGATGACACACAAATTCCAAGGACACCTTTTAATTTCAAATGATTTAGAAAGCGACAGGTAAGTTCCTTACATTCATTCCACTTCCTAGAAATTTCGAACACTAGCACTAGGATTTAATTCATATTAGAATTTTTATAAATAACAATACATTTTGTAATAAGTAATAGGGCATTTTTTTACATACGTAATGGCTACTGAATTAGAAAAGTTAATTAGATCTCGTGCAGCACTGAAAGCTCAAATTACAAGATTTGATTCCTATTTGCAAGGAGTTTTTAGTCAAAAGAATTTAACTAGTGAAATCATTTTGCAAGTTCAATTAAGAGTAGATAAATTTGAGGATTTAATTGAAAGGTTTAATGACGTTCAATTAAGCATTGAATGTTTGCAGGACAAAGTTGAAGGTAAGGTTGCAAATGAGGAGCGTGCAGAATTTGAAAATTCGTATTTTAGATTACTTTCAGCTTCTAAACAACTTGTTTCTGATTTCAATGATAAGGTTAGCCAAGTGACACCTAATGAAAATAAAATAGTTAATTCTAGTATTAAATCAGGAAATGATATTAAATTGCCGCCTTTGCAAATTCCTATTTATGAAGGTTCATATGAGGAATATAGTCAATTCCATGACATTTTTACGTCAGTTATCGATTCAAACCCAAATTTAAGTGACGTTCAAAAATTATACTACTTGAAAAGCGCTGTTCGTGGAATCGCGGCAGAAACAATTCAGGCACTAGAAGTGAGTTCCAATAATTACACGGTAGCGTGGGATTTATTGCAAGAACGTTTTTTCAATAAAAGCTTAACTATATTTAGTCATTTAAAAGGTTTATTTGATTTGCCTCCAGTTCAAAAGGAAAATGGTACTGAAACGTATTATATTTTCTTGATCGCTAACCCCAAACGGTCACATTCTTTCCTAAATTGAGCTTAACTAATGCTCTCTTCTTAATACATACATCTGACTCTAGAAGTTGGGGTCAGCAAAACAAAGTCTTCCGACGTAACTAGGGTCTATTCCTTGGGTAGAGCTATGAGCAATGGGGGTAAGTCGAAATCTATGGAGGGTTACACTTAACAAAAACAAACAGGCGCCACCAAGTCCAAATTGATTTATTTTAGGGCATAGCTATTTTTTAAGGGCGGACTTGGAGACCCAAAAAGAGATCGCCTTCGTTGATACACAAACTTGTCTTAACAGAATAAGACGCTGTTCCTGTAAGAAAGAATAATAATTAAGTCACATAAAAATGGGAACACTATTTGCGTCCCTCAAGTATACCTAAAAGTATAGAGAATATTTTCTGCATAATGGGATCATAAAATTTTAGTTCTTATTGCTTTTTGTTTACCAAGTCTGATCAGACTAGATCAGAATAAAAAACTTTAAATGAAGAATATTAATTTACTAATAAGAATTTTCTTGGTTTCAGTAAATAAAGTATCATTGTAATTAAATAAAAATAAAAATTTGAAGTACTTGCAAAACTGGTAGTAAAGGTTATCAACTAATCCTTACTCAAATATTTTATAATTCTATGTAACTAAAAATGCTAGAGTTTCTTTATAACCCAATCAGATCTGTGTGAGTCATTTACAAATGAATATACGAAATTTTCTCTTTAGGTTAACAAACTTAAATTTAGTTTGAAGTCAAAATAATCACCAAGATATTCTCTAATGTTATCAATAGTGGTTGTACTAAAATGCTAAACATGTGTTAGCCATTGGGCAATTGTTGACAATAGTGAACAAACAAACAGGTGATGTAATAGCAGCTGTTAAATTACGTTGAAGCCACGTGTGATCACGTATTTACGAAGCTAAGTGAAAGCAAATTTAATACTGGGGAAAACCAGCTTATTTACAGGTAAACTGAATAACAATTTTGTACGTCTAACAAACAAATGAAATAATGTACTTTCAGAAGGAAAGTACTCAGGAAATCTTAATTCTATTACGAACCCAAGAGCAGCAGTTGTCCCTTGATGTAATGGAAATTACCTCGCAGCGCGGGAACAGCAACTAATTATACTTGCTTTCCATGCTTTAACACAGGTGTAGGAGCAAAGCGGGTTCCTTACTTGGATCACGGCAGCATTACTTTGTAACGTAATCTTCCGTTGTCTAAATTTATTTACTAAAATAATTTTTCATTGCGTAGCCAACAAATTAAGCTTTCTAAATTGTAACTTCAAAGGGATCATGTTGTCTCAAATTTTACAGTTGCGATTTTCGACGTGGTGTGCGATATATACGTTATCCATGCAGTTTTCTAATTTCTCATTGGGATTTCAAATGTGTCGTTGCGAGTTCAAATAGGTCGTTGCGAGTTCAAATGGGTCGTTGCGAGTTCAAATAGGTCGTTGCGAGTTCAAATGGGTCGTTGCGAGTTCAAATAGGTCGTTGCGAGTTCAAATGGGTCGTTGCGCTAAATAAATTTTGTAAATTAGCTAATATGACAACGAATATACAAAATGTGGATTAGGTACTAACCGTTACTCAGGAAGTGTTTCACAAACATAGAGCGACTCGGAGGTCACTCGCCATTCTCTTAGAATGCATCTTGACGCTACTTTTAACTATCGACGAGTGCGCTCGCTGCTTTCTTGTATGGTGGGAGGTTCCGGATTTTAGTTCTCGAACCTCTCACGCGCGCGCCAGTGGCTGTGAAATTACACCGAACTCGGAAACACTTGACTAATAATCCTTGATATTATAATACTATAAAAGTTTGATTGTTACTTGAATATTTATTTTAATTAATAAAGGTATTTTACTATTCATTGTACGTTTAATGAATGGATTCTCCTACTGCAAAAATAAAATTGTTACAGTACTAAAATTAGAAAGTTATTGGACTCTTATCAAAGACATTTGAGAGCCTTACAAGCTCTAGATGAAAATGTTCAAGGGTGGAACACCATGCTGGTATTTTTAATATCTCAAAAATTAGACCCAGCTAGTTATAGGGGTTTTGAAGAAACTCAGTCGAAGGATAAGGTACCAAAATTGGAAGATCTCACGGAATTTTTAAAAAGGCGATTTGCTTGAAAAAATTCAGGGCAATGTATCTGAAGCAAAGGTTACTAGCTCTGGCGGAAAATCCAAGGTTCAAAGTCATTCATTTCTTAGTGCACAAAGCGAATGCGCATTTTGTAAAAGAAAGATCACCCAATTTACAGTTGTTCAAATTTTTAAAATTGCCAACAACCAAAAGGTCAAGCAAGTGCAAAGGCTCAAATTATGTATGAATTGTATGAGGCCTAATCATTTTAGCAAAAATTGTAGATCGCAGGGATGTAAAAAGTGCGGTAAAAAACATAGTACTTTGCTGCATTTTGAAACGGAATCGAATCCTGTAAGCAAAGAGGTAGATACAAAAGACGACACACCGATTGTGGGTGAAGTTGTTTTAAGTTCACAAGCGTTATCACAAAACGCAGTTGTACATAGAACTCTGCTTTCTACAGCTAGAGTAAAAATTTACGATAGAAATGGAAAAGTTCATAGCTGTAGAGCATTGTTAGATTGTGGTTCGCAGTCAAACTTCATGACAGTTGATTTGTGTAATCGGTTAAAACTTGATAAAATAAAAAATGATCTTCAAGTTACAGGTTTATGTTCGATGAAATTTAGCATAAAATTTAAAACTGAAGCCACCATCGAATCTAATGCCAATGCATATTCTTGTAAAATATCGTGTCTTATTGTTGATGAAATAGCGGGAAATATGCCAAATTTTGAATTTGATACTTCATCATTTGATATTCCAAAAAACTTGAAATTGGCGGATCCAGAATATAATAGACCTAATCAAGTACAATTACTTTTAGGGGCAGGTATATTTTGGGCGTTGCTCTCCACGGGCCAAATTAAGTTAGGCAGTAACAAGCCTATTTTGCAAAAAACCATGTTAGGTTGGATATTATCAGGTCAACTATTAGAAAATAAACATAATAGTGAAAACACCTTGCAGTGCAATTTTAGCTCGAATCTTTATGAGCAGTTTAAGAAGTTTTGGGAACTGGAGAAACCAGTTATACCTTCTAGTTTTGAATCTAAGGAGGACCAAATGTGTGAACTACATTTTGTAAGTACTTTCACAAAGGACGTTCATGGCAGGTTTATAGTGTCTATTCCTTTTAAAAAATCTCCTGAAGAATTAGGGGAATCTAAATCAGTGGCTCTTAAACGTTTTCTATCGTTAGAAAGGAAGTTTTCAACAAATGAGTTTTTGAAGCAAGAGTATGTAAAATTTATGAAGGAATATGAGGCGTTGGGTCATATGACAAAAACAAGTGAGATGGTTTCACATAAAGGTCCCACCTATTTTTGCCACATCATGCTGTGTTAAAAGAGGCAGTTTGACCTCAAAAATTCGTGTAGTTTTGATGGTTCTGCGCGTACCAGTTCAGGTTTATCATTAAACGACTTACAAATAGTAGGTCCGGTTTTGCAGGATGATTTGTTATCAATTTTGTTAAGATTTAGAATTCATTCAGTGGTTTTAACTGCAGATATCGCTAAAATGTACCGTCAGGTTCTAATTAAACCTGAAGAAAGGTATTTACAACAAATTTTTGGAGGAGGACGTACTAGAACCTATAAAATATATACTTTAAATACGGTAACATACGGTACAGCATCAGGGTCTTATTTAGCAATTCGTGCATTGCAACAAATCGGGCATGAATGTAAAGAGACAAATCCAGAAGTTTCCAAAGTCATTTTGAATTCATTTTACGTAGATGATTTGTTAATGGGTACCAATTCTGTAAAAGAGGCATTAGAGATTCAAAGGGATTAGTGGAAGTCCTAAGAACAGGAAGTTTGAACTCAGAAAGTGGAATTCAAACGAGCGTTCTATTTTAGAGCATATTAAAATCAGGAATCCTTCTGAGGAATATTTAGAAATTGGCAGTTCGAAAAGCACAAAAACTTTGGGATTATTTTGGTCATCAAACGGCGATTATTTAACATATAGAGTGAAGCAAATTAGTTCTACAAAGTTTATTTCAAAAAGAAGTATTCTGTCTGATATTGCACAGATTTTCGATCCGCTGGGATTACTAACACCATGTATCATCATAGCAAAATGATAATGCAAAAATTGTGGCAATATAAATTGAGTTGGGATGAATCTATTCCTGCAGAATTGCATACAAAGTGGAAAAACTTTCGATAATCTCTCGAATGTAAACAAAGCTCGTTTACCAAGACAAGTTACAATTTCGAACAGTGTCGAAACTGAATTGCATGGATTTTCAGACGCAGCGCAATATGCCTATGCTGCAGCTGTGTATATCAGATCAGTTGATGGAAATGGAAATACTCTAGTTAGGTTATTATGCGCAAAAACTAAAGTATCTCCTCTAAAGGTAATTACAATCCCTAGGTTAGAATTGTGTGGTGCACTGATTTTGAGTCAATTGGTTGATAAGGTTATTAAAGTATTAGATTTAAAGATTGATAAATGTTTTTATTGGTGTGATTCAGAAATCGTACTTTCGTGGATTAAGAGCGAACCAAGTCGCTTAAAAACATTTGTCGCAAATAGAATAACTCAGATTCAGTCATTAACAAACGTAAACGATTGGTTATATGTTAATTCAAAAGATAATCCTGCGGACTTAGCTTCTCGTGGTATTGCTCCAGAAAAAATCTTAAATCAAGATATTTGGTGGTCTGGTCCATTTTGGCTTTCTTTTCCGCAGTGTGAGTGGCCTATAAAACAAATTTCATTATTGCAAAATAACCAGGAGTTACTAGAGGTAAAGGGTGTAACTTGTTTGCTAGTAAACGAACTATTCATGTCATTTAAGAATTTTCTACATTTAATAAGGCTAAACGCATAATGGCATATTGTAGTAGGTTCATATGTAATATAAGGTTAGGAGCTGTAAACAAAAACATTGGGCCTCTTACCGTGCAAGAGCTCCTAGAAGCCGAAGTTATTTTAGTAAAATTGGCGCAACAAGAAGTATATGCCCAAGAAATTTCAAAATTAAAACAAAAATTGTCAGTCTCAAATACGAGCAAACTAGTGTCATTAAATCCTTTTATAGATGCGAAAGGGCTACTAAGAGTAGGTGGAAGATTAGATTCCTCATTGTATAGTTACGATAAAAAGCACCCAATAATATTGCCTAACAAGCATGTATTAACTAAATTAATAATGTTTGATTATCACGTCTCATTACTGCATTCTGGCGCGCAAACATTGTTAGCTTCTATGCGTGAGAAGTATTGGCCGATTAATGGTAAAAATCAAGCCAAAGGTATTGTGAGATCATGTGTTAAGTGCTTCAGAGTTAGACCCAAGGAATAAAATATTTAATGGGCAATTTACCTGCGGCTAGAGTAAAACAAGCGTATCCGTTTGAAAATTGCGGAGTAGATTATGCCGGTCCATTTGAACTACGAACTCACAAAGGTCGTGGGTATAAGTTTTACAAGGCATATGTGTGTTTATTTGTTTGCATGGCAACCAAAGCCGTTCATTTAGAGGTCGTGACCGATTTAACCACGGAAGCTTTCATAGCTACACTAAGGCGCTTTTCTGGTCGTAGAGGCAAACCCTCACACATTTATAGTGACAATGGCACCAATTTTGTGGGTGCAAATAGGGAATTGCAAGAGCTGGCTGAATATTTATCAAATGAAATTACTCAAAATCAATTAAATAAAAAATCAGCAATTTTAGGTATTACTTGGCATTTTATTCCTGCACGTTCACCAAATTTTGGGGACATTTGGGAGGCTGGGATAAAGTCCACTAAATCACATTTAGTTAGAGTTTTAGGCAATGTTTCCTTAACTTATGAATTTTTTTCTACAGTTCTAGTACAAATAGAAGCGGTGCTTAACTCCCGACCTCTATCCTCATTATCTGATGATCCAAACGATCCAGATCCTTTAACACCCGCTCATTTTTTAATTGGTCGAAAATTAACGACGGTGCCTGATCCGAGCCTATCACACATTAGCGAAAACCGTTTAAATCTGTATCAGCACATGCAAACAATGGTTCAGCATTTTGGCGTCGCTGGTCAACTGAATATATTTCTGAGCTGCAGCAGCGACAAAAATGGCGTCAAGTAGGACAGCATTCAATCAAGGTTGGTGATATGGTAGTGATTAAAGATGATAAAACTCCTCCTTCAATGGAATATGGGAAGGATTGCTGAAGTGTTTCCTGGTAAAGACGCTATTGTTCGCGTTGTTTCAGTGCGAACCAATCATGGTGTTGTAAAGGTTTCATTGGCTAAGATTTGTATTTTGCCTATCAAGGACAATTTGCCTTGAACATGTATTTTACTTATATATAACATGCATATTTTTCTCAATTATGTATTAATATTGTTTTTCTTGTTTCTTTTTGATACGTTCAATACTTAAGTTTTTGGGTGGGGTCAGTATGTTACAGCTAGAAACTGTACTTTATTGCATTGCATCTTATTATTGTAAAAGAAGGTAAATTTAGTTTCATACCTGCATAAGGGTTGGGGTAAACAAGAAACAAAACGCTCTCTCTTTCCTCAAGTAGTGTTAAGCAGAACGCGATGGTAACAGCATCTCGCTGTAGAGATGCCATTGTATACAGTTAAAGTAATAAATAAAAAATTATCCTTAGATTTGCCTTTTATTGCTAAAGGTCGCTAAGATAATACTACAGGGCTTATTAATGCAAAAACTGTAGTTGAACTACCTTCTCAATGGAATGTTGTTGAGCTACATTCCCGTATAAGACCTAAGCCCTTTGAAGTAATAGATTGTGAAAATCAAGCCATTTTCAAGTCTTGGACAAAGTTTTACTCAAGTTTATATATCAAGAAACGTCCCTTTATAAGTAGGTCTGTACAAGAGCTAAAGTTTAATAAGGATCATCCCCAAATGGCACTGCACCGAGACACTTACAATGGTGCTTTTGTGCAAACTCTCATCATTAAACCAAAAAAAACAGCTGTCTCTATCTGAGGGCTTCTTTCATTTACCTTTCGTTGCTTACGTTAAACTTCTTCCAATAACGAATCAAAAATATAAAGATTTCCAGCATCTCAAGAAATTTTGCTCCGTTGAAAGTCAGCAATACTTTGACAAATTGCCTTATGTCTAATGTTCTTGTGTTCTTTTTCAATTTGTAAAACTTTGAACAAAGTTTATAAACTACAATTAGATTAATTGAATTAAATCGATTGCTACAGGTAAATCCATAAACTACTATTGATCTTTTTTGAATAATTTTACGCAAGGGTGGGCTTTCTAACTTTTTAAAAATTGTATGAATGCAAACATTAATAAAAAAAATAGCGCACAATGACTCTTTTTTGCTTTTTTAATGAATTTGGAAACTCATCTTTTTTCTATTCTAATGGATACTCATCTTTTTTGCTTTGTGTTTTATGTACTTAACAACAAAATTGTTTTTTTTTGTTACAACAATTACTTAGAAAACTAATTGTTAGAGTATTTCATTATTGAAATCATACCCTTAGGGAATAGCCTATTTGGTATTGTCCTAAAACTGTATTTGTTAATTTTATAGCGTTTTAAAATTAAACATTGCTTTTTCTCAAAACTTTAATTTTTGGACCTTCATTGTTTTCTTCCTGGACTCTTCATATAAGTTCAATTCACGGTGGTCATTATGTCTCGTATATAAAAGTAAGAACTCCATTATAGAGATCGATAGTTACCGTTGACAATTTTGCTCAAAAACTAACAAATCTTCTTACCTTCGCGATGTAAGGGTCTTGAAGCCAATATTGTAACACCTCCGAGAAAATGGTACGATGTTAGTGCCTCAATACACATGTATTTCTATTATTCTACGAATGAATCTTGCAATAAGACTTTTATTTAATTAAGTATCCTACTTTTTATTTTTAATTATCTACTAATTCCGTTTCGAATAGAACTGCACCTTAAAGAAGTTATAGATTACTAGAACGGGTGGAATGGTATGTGTGTTCCTGTGATCTAAAGAGCCAAACTACATGTCCAACCAAAATAGTAGGATCTTTAGTGAGGAACCAGACTAAGACAGGACCCCAAAAGAGGACAGCAACTCTTTCGGTAGATTGGCAGAGACCATAGGAGTCTGTATGGCATTCTAAAACACACTACTGCGTTGTGGAAGGTAACAGGAAACTACCAAATTACCTCCCAAATACACTTAAATTATATGAAACACGATGGCATTCTATTGGGTAAAAAATTCCGGAGCTAAAATAGTCCCCCATTCGGATCTCCAGGAAGAGACTACTTCAGAGAATGTGATCGGAAAGTTTAAAGGAAGAGCAGAGAATATTTTGCGAATCGGAGTGTAAAATGTCAGAAGTATGAAGCAAGTAGGTAAGCTAAAGAACTTGAAAATTGAAATGGATAGGTTAGCACTAGGCATAGTGGAAATCAGCGAAGTTCGGTGATCAGACGCTGGGGTTTTTTGGAGTGGAGACTTTAGGGAAATTTATACAGGAGCAGAGGAAGGAAATTCGGGGGTAGTTATGCGGAAAAAGATAGGACAACGTGTAGGAAACTACTTACAAAAGAACGAAAGAATATTCATAGTTAGATTAGAATCTATACTGGTAAAAACAATAATAATACAAGTATACATGCCCACCTCTGGCTACAGCGAGGAAGAGGTAGAAGCGACTACAAAGATATCGAAGACATACAAAGATACGTAAAAGGACATAAAAATTTAATAATTACAGGAGATTTTAATGCAGTGTTACGTGAGAATAGGGAAGGAGTGGTAGTAGGTTTATTTAGTTTAGATACGACAAACGATAGGAGGAATAGGTTGGTAGAATTTTGCGACAAGAATAATTTAATCATCACAAAGACATTATTTCAACATCATGCTAAAGAACGATACACGTGGAAGATGCTAGAAGATATGGGCAGATATCAAATAGATTACATTCTTGTCAGACAATGGTGTAGGAATCAAGTAAAAGACTGTAGAAACCACACAGAAGGAGATATAGACACTGACCACAACATCGTAATTGTGAAGGCCGCTGTTAAATTTAAAAATTTGAAAAAAAAGAACGAAAGAAGGCATTTCGACTTTGAAAAATTAAAAGATAAAAATGTCCACGAAAGTTTTGCAAAAAAAGTCAAATGAATCGTTGAAAGATACCGGGAAAATTTCTTTTACTAGGAAAGTATAAACAGAATGGAATAACATTAAATCCAGCTTAGACATGGCGACTTAAGATATTCTGGGGCATACACAAAACGAAAATAAGAAACCATGCATAAACAAAGGACATCCTAAATCTAATAGAAGAAAGACGAAAATACAAAAATAGATCAGATGAAACAGGAAAACCGAGCTACAAAACGATAAAATGGGAAATTATTCGCAAATGCAGTAAAGAACAATGAATTGATGAAAAGTGCAAAGAGATACAAACTAAGATGGAAATAGGAAAAACAGACAAAGCATACAAACTAATTCGAATAAATTTTAAGGATATAAAACTATATAGCAAAAATATAAGGGGCGCGGAAGGAGACCCCCATTATAGAAAATGTAGAGAAAGTAGATAGATGGCGAGAATATACTGTAACGGGTCAGTTGCACCGTCACAAATTCTGTAGTTAGTCAACTATATATACATTATATTAAAAGAATATGTTAGTTAGGCAACTTTAAACAAACAAGGCTTTCCTATTATGTTAGACAAAGAGCAGGTTTTCTCTGTTATAACTACAACAAGTTGTAGTAGGGATTTATAAGGTGTGTTGTGGTATTCTGCCCCTCTTCTTCTTCTTATGTTTTAAGCACCTTTAACGATGGGTGGAGTGTCATTTCTTTTGTGGCGACGCTATTACCATATTACCAGAATATAAAATATTGCAAATATTTGATAATAAATTATATTCTGTTTATCCAGCTAGGGGTATGTGGAACTTGCATTATTATTTATTTGTTTACCCGCATTTCCTATTTCAGCACTTGTGGCAGGGTCAGCCAACATTGAAATTTAATCAATTAATTTATTATCGCGACCGACGGTTTTATTCGGCCGCCTGTGTGATTTATCTAAGTCCAGCAACTGGAAAGCTGTTTCTAGTAATTTGGATTCTGATACTTGCAAGTGCAAGCAATTTAACAGAGGTTTTCACAAAGGCCGAAGATTGGCACAATAAGAAATGGAACCTCGTCATTCCATATGCTAACTGTTGAAATAAGCGTATAGAAACATTGAACTGGCGTTTTATTTAATACATAATTATTCTGCAGTATAAGACTATTTATGTTCATTTATGTTTTATTTGTTCCCATTTAAATTATTGTTAATTTACAGTAAGCTTTCCAAGATGGTTGACTACAAGGGTCAAGGTTATCAGAATTGATTAATTTGTTCGCGCAAGAATTAACAATATCGTCGTCAAGGTGGTTATCTATTAATAGTTTACCTGCAAACAGGTATTTATTTTTATGCATTTAATTTAAAACACAGATGATATACTACGAAGACGTAGAAAGGCCACAAAAAATCGCTCACTTATTTTAGTTAAATTTCGACTTCAATGTCGAAATTTAGTCAAATTTCGACTTCGATCTCGAAATTTATAAATTTCGACTTCGATGTCGCAATTTACTTAAATTTCGACTTCTATCTCGAAATTTTGCTGGTTTTTCAACTTACAGTCAAAAGTTTATTTTTGTTGGTATTGTTGCGTAGCTATTATTGCGAAGCTAATGGCGCAACGCCATCTTAGCTACACTAACTGCCGGGATCGGGGGTGCGTAGCCATAACCACGTTTTAGCACAGGACAATGAGACACAGAAACAAAGTAACTCACAACTATATTTGTAAAGCGTAGATACAGAAAAATCCTTAAATCTAAGATACATAAGAAGTGGTACTTACATTATATTTGCACAATTTTAGGGATTAATGCGAAGACTGATAACTAAGATTATATTGACAACTATCTGAAGAACTAAAAACTTTTTCTCTCTACCCAGGACAGTCTCCGGGTTTATATGTATTCTCTTATCTATTTACGGGAATTACTTGTTAATATTATTCTTAAGAAATGATGCTTGGCTTTTCTGGACGTATCATACTTGCGGTCGGGCTCTTTGTATTAATTTACTCAAGGAGGAAGATTACTAATTGGATTTCGCGTAATGTGATTTATTGTAGTTTACTGTGATCTAATGATTTATGAATAACACGTCCGATGTGTCATTATACAATTTCCCAATTTCTAATTTATAATGGTGAAGCATTATTTGCATCGTAACAGTATTTCCAGATCCAAGTCGTAATTTAACTAAATTTTGACATCGAAGCCGAAATTTAACTAAATTTCGAGATCGAAGTCAAAATTTAACTAAATTTTGACATCGAAGTCGAAATTTAACTAAAATAAGTAGAGCGATTTTTTGTGGCCCTTCTACGCCTTCGTAATATACTAACTAAACTAGAAACCTTCGGCATTATAAGTTTGGTTTAAATTATTCTTATAATATCATATTACTAATTTTTTTCATTTATAACTGACAAGTTATTGTTAGAAATGAGCTCATTTTATTTACACCATTCTTGTTCAAGTTAATGATATTTTGCTGATCTCTTAAGCAGTGACTAAATATTTATTTACTGAATAAAAATATTGTTCCGTCCTTGTAAATAGTTTATAGTTTAGGATTTTATTATTACTTGGGCTTGCTTGCTGTTCTCAATTCGACGCGGTAAATTTAAATTTTGTTAGTACAAATTTCCCCAAGGCGTTTATTTGATGTACATTAACCTTGTGAATGGTGAACGTTCTGCAGCGCACGGACGCACCGATTATCGATTTGGAATATTCAAGGAACTGGCTCAACGAATTCGCTCAACGAGCTTCGTAGAGTCCGCCTTAGCTTGCTAGAGTATCGTAGAAACCGCATTATTAGAAGAATGTTATAGAACCGCCGTAGCAACAAGTCGCTCTAGTATTTGAAACCGCTCAACAAATATCGTTGAAGAAACCGCATCTCCTCGCTTATTAAAAGCTGCTGAAAATGTAATAATAAAAACCGCAGTCGTACTTTATAGTGCCGTCTTGTTTGTGAATTGGTACACACCGCGTTGGTGTTCGCATCGTTTTTGTCCAGGTGCCGCGTCCAGTGTGCATATGTTACACGTCGCCAATTGGATATTATACACTTTGATTGCACCGCACTAGTTCGTGTGCTGCAAGCTATTCATTGGTTACAACTTTTTTCATCGTTGCCGTCATTCAGGTGAGTACTAAAAATAAACGCTGTTTTGTTTCTTTGTCATGTGCATGAACATTAATTAATTGTGCTGCTTGTTGAAAACACGCCTATAGAAAAAATACAGTCCATACATCTCGCTTTATGAGTTATTGAAATTCACCGCCGTACAAATATTTATACATATATTATTTTCAACCTGTAACTTGAGATAGCTCAGTACATTAGCATTTTTTTATAAAGATCTAGTAAACATGATAGTTAATTTGAATTGTTTTTTAACAACTTATGCTAAGGTAGAAGTAATTCACTTTTCATTCGTGGCAAGGGGCTTAGTTGCAATTACAGGAATACCTCAAAGAACCCACGAAATCCCTGCAGATAAGATCTTATTACTGGTATTGATGCATTCAATAGTTAATAAAATCGAAATTCATCGCGATTAATCAGTAATTGCATTTAGCAATCATTTTTATCGTAAACAGTAACTGTATATAAGCCGTTACAATACAGGGACTTTATATACTGGAAAGGAAACAACAGCATTAGAACAAGAATCAGACATGAAAAGGACGACTTGGGATATCCTATACTTAGAGATGAATTTGAATTAGCATTAAAGGGTCTTAAAAATGGGAAGGCACCGGGTACAGATAAGATGCAAGCAGAAACTCTACAAGCCGCTGGATAAGCAGTAACGAAACGTCACTTCCAACTTGTAAGCTAAACGTATGAGACAGGCAAGAAATCCAAAGAAACTTAACATCATAGGCACTACACCAAAACAGAGAAGCTTGGATAGACGGGAAAACTTTTGAACAATAAGTTGTACAGCACACGTGTCAAAAATATTAACTAGAATTGTACAAAGACGAATGGAAAAACGAGCTGAAGAAATATTAGGAGATCAATTTGGGTTTAGATAAAACACAGGAAGCTATTTCAGCTCTGAGGGTGGCAATGGAGAAAACAATAGAAAAGGCGTGTATATCGGTTTGTAAATGTGGAAAAAACATTTGAAAATGAAAAATGGAAAAAAATGTTCAAAATACTTAAAAAGATTGGAATGAGTTTTAGGAATGGACAGAGAGTGCATCACTTATTCAAAAAGCAAACAGTAATGATAGAATTAAAGCAGGGTTGTAGAGAAGTAAATATTAGGAAAGAGGTGAAACATGGATGTGCTCTATCCGCATTAATTTTTAACTTGCACGTCGAAGAGGCATTGAATACTGTCAAATGAAAGACATTTGAAATTATTATGCAGGGACAAGATTAATATGCTTATATTCGCAGATGATATAGTGGTATTAGCATCTAGCAAGGAAGAGTTAAAAGCCGCTCTTAATGAATTGGAAACGGTTCTAACAGAGAGATACGGTATGAAAATTAACAAAAATAAAACTAAAGTACTAGTATGCAAAGGAAGGGAAAATAAATTAAAACTAGAATACAAATAGTTAACGAGAACATACAAGAAGTTAAAGATTTCTGCTACCTGGGAAGTCAAATAACGCAATATGGAAATAGCGCCAAAGATATAAAACAAAGACTAGCACAAGGTTATTCTACATTTAACAAGAAAAAGCAACTACTGTGTTCAAAGACAACAAACATAGACACAAAGAAAAGATTGCTTAAACCATGTGTGGCGCACAGCACTATACGGCTTGTTACGCTCCCTTCCTGTCAGCGTACTTAAATTGCGTCGTTCTTTGGGATCGCCGTTTGTATAAATTGAATACTTCAGAATAGTTTAGATTTGTATGCAATTTAACTCGTGTGTATTAATTTAAAGGTAGATTAATTGAAGACCGATTTTCATTAATAAATAATTTGCAAGGAATGAATTTTAAATTGGATTATTCGTTAATTACTTCCCAACTTATTGAAAATTATAAACAGCTTGTAATTAATTATTAGATATGATTGCTGCATTTACTTTTTGGATGTTCAAATAATTGTTACGCTCCCTTCCTGTCAGCGTATTTAAATTGCATCATTCTTGGCTCGCCGGTCGTATAAATTTTGTTCCTTATGTTATTATCCAAGTCGAGATAATAGACGATCAGAGGTTATGGGTAACAACTATTTGATATAAACAGATTGGCAGTGTAGCTCTTATTACATTGAAGGAAGGATGTTTTATAGGCGAACGTGTTTGGTCGACCGCACGTGCGTTTTACGGAACATTGACGGACGGACTTAGTGATTACACGTGCTTTACCAATTGTGATTTTAGTTGATTATCTTTTGAAATAAAAGTTGTAGAACTTGCTAAACTTGACCGATTCTTCTTGGGATTAATGTGTGTGCGATCTAGTTTGGTGTTCCTTTTTTTATCAGAGTTGTTTGCTGTTCAAAAGGATCGCCATCGTATTACAACGTATTGTAGGGTCCAAAACGAGAGTGTCAGACACCGCTTCTAGTGTTTCATCAGTTATGTGATCGTGTAGATTTCATACATTAAAAAAAAAACCTTAAAATGCAAGAACGGTAACTGCGATTACAAACAAGTAAATACGATGTACAGCTCGTTTTTTTTCTTAGTGTAAGATACTTATTTAGTTGTCAACGTATTAATTAGCAAATTAATTCTGTAACATGCTTTCCCATTTTTTTTTTGAAATGAGGTTACAGACATATCTTCGTGCACTACCTCGCTTAACAATAATGTAGGACATTTAAGGTAAAAACGTGTTTGGCAACTAACATTTTACAGTGATTCCAGTTTACAAATGACGTGAATTAATATCCGATGGCCGGTTGGTTTAACTAGGAATAATTAAGTGAAATACGTAGGTGTGATTAGTGCAAAGTGTAATAAATTCAATCAACACCATCACAGTCAAGGGTGAAGTACTTCATTAGTGCAGGACATCGTGAATCCTACACTTTAATTGCAAGGAAGCGTTACATGAAGAAATTGTTGTAAGTTGAACGATTTCATACTTGTTATTACTTTAAATATCTATCCGTTGTTTTGAAATACCCTTTGTCGTTTTGATACCTTTTACAATAGAATTGCAGGCTATTAAAAAAAAAAAGAAAAATCAACAATACTGGATGACTCATATCAATTGTGCTTACCTATTTATCTTCTGTTATAAGTTTGTTTGATTTATGGTTAATTGGTGTGTGAGGAAACGTTTCTGCTACTCCCCAATATTACCTTACTTTGTAATAAAAGTTTTGTAATGCCTTTATTCGTTATTATATTATATAGTTTATCCAAACAGTTATTTACATTTTACAGAGTACGGAAGAATTTATGCTTGATCAGCATGCTATGCTTATTCTTTTATTTCAGGTTTGCTTGACTATTTTTATTGCAGGTATTGTCACTAATTCCTTACAGCCGCGTACATTATATGTTAGTCTGCTTTATATACCCCCCCCCCCCCTAATGTCCGATTGAGCCCGGTCATTCCTTGGGTTTTCTTTGTGTTACGCACGGCTACGAGCCAACGTAACAGGCTGTTAAACCTAGACAGTAGGAGAAGCAGACAGGAAAAGGATAGAAGTCTTTGAAATGTGTTGCTACAGACGTATGATGAAGATATCATTGACAGACAAAGTTAAGAACAAAAAGGTACTAGAAATGGTATGGGAAGAAAGAAATATGTGGAAAACGTTAAAAATTGGAAAGATAGGATAATAGGCGACATACTAAGGCATGAGGGAATAGTGAGGAATATACTAAAAGCTAGATAGGAAAAACGAAAGGTAGAGGTAAACCTAAGTTAGACTATTGCACACAGATAGTGAAAGATGTAGACTGTGGAAATTTCAGGGAAATGTGCAGGCTAGTTCAGAATAGAAATTAATGGAGGTACGCGTCTAGCCAATACCAAGATAAAAGAACCTATAGATGAAAACAATAACTGTACTTAAACCTGATCATTATTATAAGCAACTACAAGCATTCGTTTTGTGATACTCTCAATTAATGTTAATTGTGCAAAAGGATTTACTGGAAAACTATTAGTTCGGCAAATGTGTAAGTGTTGGAGGATTCTTGGTAGCCACGGGGTGCTTAACTCCTTTCACATATCACTGAATTTTAGTGAAATAGGGTATATAGTAGGAAATAGCAGAATGGGAAATGAGCTGTATTTAAGCTGTGGGCATTTCAGGGAACGGTGTAGGCTAGCTCAGAATAGAAATAATTGAAGGTACGCGTCCAACCAGTTTCAAGACAGAAAACCTAATGACCAAAAATAATTGCACTTATACCTGATGATTATTATAAGCAACTATAGGTATTGGTTTTGAAATATTTTCAACTAATGTTGATTGTGCAAAAGGATTTATTGGAAAACTATTAATTCGGCAAATGTTCAAGTGTTGAGGGTTGGTAGCCGCAGGCTGCTTAATCCCCTTCACATACTTTACATGTGATTTTCCAATGCTCCACCCGAAGGTACTACATTGGTCAGGAAGCGAGTTTTTTTTTATCTGGAAAATTTGGAATTTTGCCAAACTTTTGCTTTTCTAAGCAAGGTGGGGATTTTTAACGTGCGTGACAACACTCACACATGGGACCTCCATTTTGCCTCTCATCCGAACGAGGGTGTATTTTTGTGAAAAATGCTCGCCTAACATTTTTCAAGCGGACCGTGTCGGGATTCGAACCCGGGACCTTGAGCGTAGTAGTCACACACATACCACTACGCCACGAAGCCGCCCCCCATTACATACTACTGAATATAGGGGAATAGGGTATATATTTGTAAACAATAGAAGAGGATCCGAACTGCATCTAACAAGGAAAAGCAGAGGCTATGTTCGAAGACAACAAACATAGAACCAAGGAGAAAATTGTTAAAAGCATATGTGTGGCACATAGCACAGTATATGTATAAAATAGGGACAGTAGGAGAAGCAAGCAGAAAAACGGTAGAAGCCTTTTGGAATGTTGTCCTTCAAATGTACGAAGATGAGAGCACGGACAGACAAAGTTAATAACAAATAGGTTATAGAAATAGTAGAGAAATAAAGATATCTGTGAAAAACGAAAAAGAAATAGGAGAAATAAAAAGGTAGTATACGTTCTAAGACATTTTTGGGGAATAGTACGGGATGTACTACAAGCACAGATAGGAAAAAGTAGGTAGATGTAGACCTAGATCAGACTATTGTACACAGATGGTGAAAGATGCAGACTGTGGGAATTTCAGGGAAATGTGTAGGTTAGTACAGAATTGGAAACAATGAGGGTACGCGTCTAACCAGTTCCAAGACTGAAGACCTAACGGTGATGATATCTACTAATTGCTTTTAGCTACATTATGTAATCTTACAAGATGTGTTTTACATTATATCAATTTTATTCGTTAAAAAAAAAGATCTTGATAAGAGATTTTCGTTAGATGCTTTAAATAGCGAACACCATTTCATGTGATTTACAAATAACTTACTTTAAGTGATGGAAGTCGTGGAACTCTGGTGATGGTATAAATGGCAGATGGTAACCACAGTGAGAGTGCAATGTTGCCAAAACGGCAAGAGCGTACCACAAATAAGCAGTAGCTACATGAGATCCCATAATATATATTCCGAGTCCAATTGGTATAAGGTTTGAAAAAATGTGTTCTATAGGATGAGCATATAATGCCGTTATTGCAATCGGCGCAGTCCATTCGTGATGTTGCTTGTGTATATACTTGTACATCAACTTGCTGTGTAAAAGTCTGTAAAAATACTTTATCATTTGTACAGATTAGCAAAATTGAAAATACCTATGTGTATAGTAAAATCCAATTTCTTCAATCATAATGAAAACCGCCAGTTCAAAGAGCACCCAGTGAAATGTTGGCAATTCGCGAAAATTAGGATAGCCACGCCATTCCATTACAATGATGTTTAAAGGAATGGCTAAGGAATTGATAACTATTTGGTTAAATAGCACGTAAAGTATAACCTAAAACAATAGTACAGATATTTGTTAGTTTATTTACTTTAAAAGTTTGAATTGTATATTCCACCAAACGAGAAAGGTACTGTAATGAAAACACTTTTGCAAAACAACAGCTGTTTAATATTAAACTCATTACACAGGCCTTTTTAATCGCTCGTCGTTACAGTGAAATCCCAATGTACTCAGGATGATTTATTTTTAGCTAATCACTAACTTCTTTAATGCTATAATGCTATCTTTGTAATCACCATCGAAGCACTAACTATTAATTTATATCGATCACTACAGTATTTTATATCGCATGGAGTTATTTATTTTAGCAATTTGTTTAACGGCTGTGAAGTTAGCCCGACCCAATCGTCAAATCGAATTAAAAATAATACCAATCGTTAGTTCCGCGTTAGTTTCGGTTAGTTCCGTAAAAACTTTCGTTAGTTCCGCTTTCCATATCGTACTTTTAAAAAACCAGTTTGGGTCGGGCTAACTTCACGGCAGCCCACCCACATCGATTAATCGTTTCCAAAAGTATGCAGTTCGATTCATTTTCGTTAGTTTCGATTAGTTCCGGTCAAAAAAACGTTAGTTCCGCAAAACTGTATTAGTTATAAAGGGGCCTTGGGTCGGGCTATCTTCACGCTAGCCCAACCCACTTCACCAAATCAAACCGAAAAAGGTCCTATCTGATGTATTTTCGTTAGTTTCGATTAGTTCCGGTCAAAAAAATGTTAGTTCCGACCTAGAAATAATTGTAAACGAAATTGTATACAGGATATTGCAGATAAACTGTTGGTATAGTGATATCTCTAGAACGAAGGGTAATTGGCAACTAAAAATTTGACTGTAAGAGTTATACTATTAAATAAAAATATGGACATTGCGTTGCTACTTTCGGTTATACCGGAAGTTGGTGAAAACTTTGCTCTTTAATTGGATAGGATTCATTTTTCTCAATTTTATGACTTCCTGAACTTTTGTTAATACATATCTCTATTCGATACTGTGGATAAACCATATTGTGTTACACTTTTTTAAATAATATCAACCTACCATGCAGAAAAGTTTATTGTTTTCATGTAACGTTGAAGACTGATACAAATTTAAATTTTATAGACCAGTACAGATACGGGGTAGTACAGTAACTTATTGAGTTATTGTATTACAGTTTGATGTTATTCCTGGCTAATATATAGTAAGCAGGCAACCTGATATTAATCTTTCCTAACCAATAGAAAAACATCTACCAATAATTCAAAAATCGCTCTTAATTAATATTTCCTTTAAACAAATATATTGCCGCATATGTATTCATAAGTTAAAACAGCAGAAGATATCATGAATATATTGTAAATAGCCTACATTAATTAAAAGAAACAAAAACAACAAAAACTCCTACACTAAGATATTGAATATGATGATTAATAGCATTTTAATCTGTCAACTACTTCTGAAAATATTTCTGTTAAGGTTCCCACTGCTGCTAAATGAAGAAATACAACCTACTAAAATACTACACACGCCACTTCTTTGATATGTCTGTAATATTGATAGTCATTTAGTGTTTAAAGTTTCCAAAACGCTTTTAATCTTTAAAAAATTACAGATAAAACAAGCTTCCGTTGGTAATGATTACAACTGCAACTTCAGGATTTTTTGTGAGTTTTTAAACAGACATTTCTAGCAACGTCAGGTTTCCCTATATACGCATTGTGCAAGTTAACGCCTAAATCCAAGTGAAGAGTGTTTTGTTTTGACGGAGAGTCAAGTTACCTCAAATTGACTTTTATAGATGTATCCGGCCGGATATTTTAACACTGAGGTAAACAATCATTCATATTACACAGGGAATTTTCAATACCTTTGATAATGGAAAAAAAACGTTGATATACTTTGCCAACACTTGCGAAATTTCTTCAACGTTCAGTCGCATGCATGGAGTCGTCATACCGCAAACTATGTAGTAAATGATAGTAAGTGTTGGTGCGAAGATCACTACCGCATATTCGGTAAGTACAAAATATGGTGTGCTAAGAATGTAAAATATATTTATTTTTAAACAACTACTGCAGAATTGGACCCCGAAGTTTTATACGCGCAATTCAAATTTTCAATATTTTTGAGATTACATCCCCTTCACGCAAGGCGTCCACCGGGAATCCAACGGGTTATATACCCTCCTCGTATAGGGAATGTAAAAACCTTGAAGTAAAAACGAATGTAAAAGGTGCTAATGATTTACATGTCACAAATTTATGGGGTATTTAGGAAATACAAATCTGGACTGAAAAATTCCAGTAAATAGAGATGGATAACTATTTGAAATGAAACTATTAGAAATACCTATTTGAAATAGAAAATACCAGTTTGTATTTTCTATTTAAATATTGCTCTTCTAAACTATTTTCTATTTGCTATTTCAAATGAATTTCCCATTATATTTTCTATTCCAAATAGTTTCTTTCACAATGCCGGTTTTTGATCCACTAAACAAAATTAAGCATCTACAAAATTAATGAATGCATTTCTATCTGACCATCAACGTTGTGTTACTATACGTTAAACCTGATTCTCACAAAAGACGTTACTGAAACTTGCATACAGAATTCTATCAGTATACTGGGTGTCTCAGTTGTATTGTTCCAAAGCCCTATCTTCGTTATTTTATAAAATATAGATTTTAAATTTTAAACGTGTCACATAGACCTAACGCCTTCTAAATCAAACATAATAATAATATTCAGTTACTTCCAGTTTTACCGGAAACGAACTTAATTTTTAAAATTTATTGATATATCGTATATTTCCATTTTGAATGGACCTGCACCTTGCCGAAGTTCTAGATTACTAGAACAGGTAAAATGGCTTGCGTGTTCTAATGAGCTAAAGAGCCAAATTACAGGTCCAACCAAAGTAGTAGGGTCGTTAGTGAGGAACCAGACTAAGACAGGTCCCCGAAAGAGGGCAGCGGCTCTTTCGGTACTTAGATTGGCAGAGACCATAGGGTTCGGTATGGCAGTCTAAGACACACTACCGCGATGTGGAAGGCAACGAGAAACCACCACATTACCTACCAAGTACACAGTGTACTTAAATTGAAATAAACATGATGGCATTCTCTGGGGTAAATGATTCCGGAGTTAAAATAGTCCCCCATTCGGATCTCAGGGAGGGGACTCCTTCGGAGGATGCAATCGGAAGGTCCAGAATAACAGTGGGGAACATTTTGCGAGTCGGAGCGTGAAATGTTAGAAGTATGAAGCAAGTAGGTAAGCTAGAGAACCTAAAAATGGAAATGAATAGCTTAGCACTAGACATAGTAGAGATCAGCGGAGTTCGATTGCCAGAGGCGGGGGATTTTTGGAGCGAAGACTTTAGGGTGTGGGGATAATTATGCGAAATAGATAGGTTACTGTGTAGAAAATTACTTACAAAAGAACGAAAGAGTACTCATGGTTAGATTAGAATCTAAACCGGTAAACACAGTAATAATACAAGTATACATGCCCGCCTCTAGCTACAGTGACGAAGAGGTAGAAGCTATCTACAAAGATATCAAAGACGTATTAAGATACGTAAAGGGACATGAAAATTTAATAATTACGGGAGATTTGAATGCATTGGTAGGGGATGGTAGGGAAAGAGCGTTAGTAGGTTTATTTGGTTTAGGCACGAGGAACTACAGGGGAAATAGGTTGGTTGAATTTTGCGACAAGAACAATTTAATCATCAGAAACACATTATTTCAACATCATGCTAGAAGACAATATACGTGGAAGATGCCAGGAGATATAAGAAGATATCAAATAGATTACATTCTAGTTAAACAACGGTTTAGGAATCAAGTAAAAGACTGTAGAAGCTACCCGGAAGCAGATATAGACACTGACCACAACATCGTAATTATGAAGGCCGCACTTAAATTAAAAAATTTGAAAAAAAGAAATTGAAAAAGGCACTTTGACTTTAAGAAACTAAAAATAAAGATATTCAAGAAAGATTCGAAAAAAAGATCAAATGAATTGTTGAAAGATATAGGAAAGTATCTGATACTAAGGAAATAGAAACATAATGGAATAACATTAAATTCAGCCTAGACATGGATAACAAAGGATATCATGAATTTAATAAAAGAAAGACGAAAATACTAAGATAGATTAGACTAAACAGGAAAACAAAGATACAGAGCCATAAAATGGGAAATTATTCGCAAATGCAGGAAAGCTAAAGAACAATGGATTGATGAAAAGTGCAAAGAGGTACAAACTAAGATGGAAGTAGGAAAGACAGATGAAGCATACAAACTAATTAGAATTAATTTTAGGGATATAAAACCGTATAGCAAAAATATAAAGGACGCGGGAGAAAACGTCATTAAAGAGCAAAGTTTTCACCAACTTCCGGTATAACCGGAAGTAGCAACGCAATGTCCATATTTTTATTTAATAGTATAACTCTTACAGTCAAATTTTTAGTTGCCAATTACCCTTCGTTCTAGAGATATCACTATACCAACAGTTTATCTGCAATATCCTGTATACAATTTCGTTTACAATTAGTTCTATGTCGGAACTAACGTTTCTTTGACCGGAACTAATCGAAACTAACGAAAATACATCAGATAGGGCTTTTTTCGGTTTGATTTGGTGAAGTGGGTCGGGCTAGCGTGAAGTTAGCCCGACCCAAGGTCCCTTTAAAACTAATACAGTTTTGCGGAACTAACGGTTTTTTGACCGGAACTAATCAAAACTAACGAAAATGAATCGAACTGCATAGTTTTGGAAACGATTAATCGATGTGGGTGGGCTGCCGTGAAGTTAGCCCGACCCAAACTGATTTCTTAAAAGTACGATATGGAAAGTGGAACTAACGAAAACTTTTACGGAACTTACCGAAACTAACACGGAACTAACGATTGGTATTATTTTTAATTCGATTTAATGATTGGGTCGGGCTAACTTCACAGCCGTATTTGTTTACATTTATTTATTACATAGCTCAACTTTATAGATTACGGCTAGGAAAGGACTAAATAGTGGAGTCAAATTAGACGAAAAACGAGCGTTATCTCGGAACTGGTTCAACCAACTCGCATTTTAATAATTTATGGCTTAAAATTTCACAAATTAAATATACTAAAACCTCTATAGGTTAAAAATTGCCGTTTTTTACAGGAAATATGAAAAAATGCGAAAAAATTGAAATTCAACGATGAATGATATTTTGAATGTGCTTTCTTGTATACTGTTGTTTATAACTATAAATAATTATTCACTATAAGTTTAGTAATAATGAAATATAATTCTATTCATAATATACAAAGATTTTCAAATATCTCCTACATCTTCCAACTCGTCTCCTTCAAAAGTTGTGGACGCGCAATTGGTGCAGGTTTGTCCATTTCCAATCCATAACTGAACTTGCAGATAATCTTTTTTCAGATGTTCTGTAGCTGCATCTATTGTGCACAGCAAATTCCTTAATTGTACATGACTGTCCTTTGCAATGGCTGCTTTAAAACATCGATATCTGTACTGATTTAAATTAGATATAGATTTTGGAGCGCCACATAAAGCGAGAATACATATTACTCCAGCTTTAACAATGTTTTCTACACTTTTATTTTTTTGTTTGAAAACTTCAGCAGCCTCTTGTAAAGATTTTCGCGATTCAAACATTGTTGCAAATTTGCTTTTCCCTTTATTGAAAAAGCCGACGTCGTATCACAATCTGTAAAAGCGTACAGAAAAAGCACATGTTCTTTGCAGTTTGCTAATTCATACAGACTGGCCGATGAATATACTTTTTGTGTTCCTCTAGGAGGTTTCAAAAAATATATTTCCTTTGTATCTGTTGTTAAAGCTATTTATAGGATACGAACATCGATGTCTTCAGCCACTATGACAACATTGGAAAAAGATGAATCAATTGCTGTGGTCATCGGCATCGCCGTCTGCTTGTTTTGTACGAATGCTATTTTCTATTAAATATTGTCTTAATTTAGTTATAAATCTAGCTTTATTATTGGTATTTGAAAGAAACTTTTCTTGCGCCACTTTCAGCTGCATGTCGTCTTCGAAAACATAATCAAGTGATGAATTTTTTACAGATCGGCGATTTCCTTCTGCTGCAAAAGTGTTCTTAAAAAAGCACAAAGAGTTATTAATATTGAAAGCAGATAAAGGAGAAGTCAGTCATAATGGAAACCCAAGGTTATAAACAAAAATCTTTAGAACTACTATCTGTTCCGTTTTTATGTAAATAATTTATAGCTAAATTTTATTTCTGTCAAGTTTGTTGGTTATTTTAAATCCGCCGCGGTATGTTTCAATTTATTAGAATGGAATTTCCATGGTTTTACTTGAAGCACCCGCCAACCAGTGCCGTGAGTGTTAAAGCTCTGTGTTATTCCGCATGTGCAACAACAAGTATCAATTGCAAAATCCACGAAACCAGAAGAGAATTGTTTCGTCTGTCGAAGACACCGCATCGCTAGTTTACACGCTCAACATAGAAGAGTATTGTTTCGTCTTTCAAACCCACCGCATCGCTGTTGTAATCGCTCTACGTAGAACAAATTTGATGAACCGCTATTAAAATAAATGTGCTTCGCTTCATCCGCCGAAGGAAGAGTCGTATTTGTTTCATTGTTTTTACGTCTGCACGGCTACATAATTAATAAGGTGAGTGCTTTATAGTAAACGCTTTGCTTTGATTTGATTAAAGACATTAATTATCTGTTGTTTGTAAAATTATCCATTTAAATTATATACAGTCCAAATCTCTCTGTCAAATGAGTTATTTAAAATTTACACGGCAATTATTTTACAACTATCAGACACTAACACTTATAAAATCCTAAAAAAGGATACAACCACTACAATTCAAAAGAAAGTCAACGAACACATAAAAGTACTTTTTCAATATAATATGATATCAACAGAACAAAAGAAAACACTAATTAATAACAGTTCCAATCCAGGAAAATATTATGGTATACCAAAGATACACAAACCTACTCTTTATTTAAGACCAAATATTTCATCAATAAATACTCCTACTTACAATATAGCTCACTTTTATGCATATATTTTAAAACAATCTTTTCCTCTTGAAGGTTACAACACCAAAGATAGCTTCTCCTTCGTAGAAACTTACAACAATTTCAAATTACCTGCAGATCATATACTTATATCACTAGATGCCACATCTTTATTTACCAACATTTCAACAGAACTAGTATTACAAATCATATCAGAACAATGGAACAAAATCAAACCTCACTGTAATTTATAAAAAAACTATGTTTATAGTACCATTAACTTAATATTCAACAACACAATACTTCAGATATGAAAAACAACCTACCTTCAATGTTTTGGTACACCAATGGGTTCACTGCTCTCTCCGAT